>VZTJ01005309.1:105533-261044 GCA_013397795.1 Orthonyx spaldingii
CCCCTCCTCCCTGGGGGGGGGGTGGAGGGGAGGGAGGGGGCAAAAGGGGCCAATATTACCCAAGAGAGAAGCAGAGGACCTGCTTCTCTGGCAGCAGCAGAACAAAAAAAAGATCTTTTCTCAAGTGTCCCTCTCTTAAATATGGTTCTTTTTTTCTGGAGGCAGAACAACTTTGAATTGGATTGTATACTTATCAATACTCAAAACTAACTGGTCACTGGCTCTGTCCCTCAGGAAGCAAGCTGTACTACTTCCTGCAGCATAAGTCACCTCTAAAACTGACCCTTCCTGGGTAAACCCAGGACAAGTGCTGAACAACTTTTTCCACAAGGAAATTTTTCCTAACAGCTAACATAAATCTCCACTGGTGCAATTTGAGGTCCTGTCCTCTTGTCCTATCACTTGTTGCTTGGGAATAGAGACCAATCCCCATTTCACTACACCCTCCTTTTAGGTAGTTGTAGAGAGTGATGAGGTCTCCCCTGAACCTTCTTTTCTCCAGGCAAATGTGTTTTGTCTTCAATTCCTAGAGATCTTCACTGACACTCAAGTGTGAATTTGCTTTTCTGTCTTCAAAATACTCTCTTCTACATCACCTAAGAGGATAAATGCAATACTGTTATTTCTCTGGGGAAAAAAAAAAAACCACAAAACTAAGCAAACAACCTTGAATTCTGCTTGCAGCATCTTTTTATTTGGCTTACTCAGAGTATTTGGCCAATTCTCAGCTATTCAGGAAGGTAGTTAGACAAATTTTAGCCACTGTTACATAGAGTCATACGAAAAACTTCTTTACGGTTACTTGAGAGCTATGTTTAAAACATTAGCATCCAGTTGGCAAAGATAAACTGTACAAGTGGTTTAGTTGACTAATCTCACAAAAGAAATAGTGAAGAGTCATAAAAAGGCCATAAAAACCATAAGGTCATAAAAACATCAAAATTGTAAATATATTATCAGAAATGTTTCATAACTACTTAAAGAGTAGCTAGATGGTACGCACTACTAATAAATTTCCTTTGCTATGAATAGATCCATAAATTTGACTGATGAACATCACAGGAGTGTTATGAGCTTCACGACAGAGACTGGATAGTACTTTATTTCAAAAGTACATAACTTAGTGGAATTGTATAGACTGAACAGTTTATTCAGTAGAAGTTAGAGTACCAGAATCTGGCCATTCATGAATTAGGGTCAGATCAAGTCTCCCTTTGACCTCAGCGGGAGTTTTGCCATTTACTTCAGTGAAAGTAGGATCAAGCTATCAATGCTTTAAAATGGTTCAATAGAGAGTGTTATTGAAATGCAAATGTACATGTTCTCTTAATCTGAACTTCCCATCTCCCCATTCAGAGCTCTTTGTATAGAGTTTTATTATGAGCTGTTACTCTGGGACCTGTGTTATACAAAGATTTTCGTATGCTTATTAGAGAAATATCCTGTAGTACAGGGGAATACATCTTCAAATTTTGTTAAGTATAACTCTAAGTAAATCTAGTAAGTTTGGTTTGAAAAGCAACCAAGCCTTGCTGTATCACCAAGATTGAACAAAGTTGAAGTTAACTATGTTGTTGAGTAGAGTATGTTCACTTAACACTTCGTGTGAGTTGACCTGATTGGTGTCATGACAAAGAAAATCTTTCAGGTATTCAATTGCCAGGAGACACTGCTCGCAATGGTTTCATATAACACTTAAAATTACTAGAGTTGCAAAAGACTTGTGTAGTGAAAACAGAAGTGTGAGCTCATATATTTGATATAACTTAATGCTAGCTCAGTTTCATTCTTTGTAGATCTAATGTCATCAACACAAATGAGTGGATAAACCAATAAAGGCTCCATTTTATTAAAATCGAACCATGCCTCTTTTCATCCTGCCTACCACAAACCCCCTTCCTATTGCAAATGCCTGGCTTTCTCTTCCTCCTCACCAGCAACAGTAATTACTAACACCAAACCAGTTTCACTGGGGAGTAGACATAACCTGTTCATCTTGCTTGAGGTCTTGAAAAGCAGTCTAGAGCTTTCAGCTGCAGCCAGCAGGCCAACCTGCATGCTTCTTCTAGGCCCAGTCAGGAGTGGACACACTTAGACACATCTGGTTGCTTGCCCAGCCAGAAGTGCACACCTTCTGACTGACAGCTTTGAGGCAAAGTCTTGCATCTCAGCCTGTAAGGGGGACATATATCAGCATCATTCTCATTGGGAAAAGACCAAAGGAATTATTTTGTGAGAGATGTGCTATACAGACCCACCTCAGGTATTTCCCAGTGCTCTTTGAATACAGCAGCCAAGATAAAAGAAAATAACACATTTCCCCCCACTCCCCTCGCAGAAAACCAACAACCTCCCACCCCCAACAAAACATCTACCAAAAAAGTTTAAAATCCAATTGCAACCACTTCATGGTGCACTGATGGAAGAAAAGAGCTAAATGGATTAGCTCAAACTCTAATTTTTTCCTCCTAGGTATCAATTAAATTGCATCACTGGGACATAAGTGGGGCACTGCTGTTCAGGTTAGAGTCTGTTACTATTGCATATGGCAATTGTTACAAATTTAACCTTTGTTCTGGGTACATAGTAAGCTAATTAAAAAGACAAATAGCTTGTTCATTATTATTAAAGCACTAATAATAATAGCTCTAATTTCCCTATCAGTAGTATTCTAATTGCCAAGGACACATGGCAGTTCACAGTGCCACCCACACATTTTTCGGGGACCAGAAGTTGCATCCTTACTGTAATATACAAGACACATAACTCTCCCATAACTATCCATATCTTTTAGATTTTAACCTACTTCCTGGCTTGGGGTTGACCTTGCTCCTCAGACGTATCCTAGACACAATTTGGGAAGAAGTATGGCCAATCACCTGCTATTAACTGCTGAATGGCTGAGGCTACCATGTCCAAGGTTGACAGGGAGGCCCAAGCAGTCAAACAGAAAGTGTGTTCGCATTTATTGAGAACAGAGAATGATCCCTAAATAGTTTCATTTACTTGACTAGACTTAGTGTATAAAATCCCACTGTCATGAGACTTTTAATTTCCATTAGAACAAGTCTGGGTCTTTCAATACCAATAATGCTCTGTAAAGAAGAAGCAGATACTGAGATCAGAAGAGCTTTCACAGTGTTATTTAAACAAACATAATCATGCTACTTATACCCTCTTTCTGTACTTTTGGCCACAAGTCATTTTGGGCAGGTGAAGAGGACTGTAAGTGCATGAAAGTGATTGTATTACTCTAGAGGATGCAAAAGATCCTTGATGGCCCTGGGCTGCAGGGAAATTTAGAAGAGAAATGATATTTCATGAACTTCAATTCAGTGCACATTATTAAACTGGAAGCATTGTTGGGGGACCTTTGGGTGTCCTGAGCACTTTTCCAGGGGATCCATACATATCTGTATAGTTGCATCTATTACAGAGCAATGTCTTTCACCATCATTTGTTTTAGATGCTAGTTGAAGTAATTTTTCTAGTAGCACAACTCTTCCTAAGATTCATCATGAGTCCATGGGCCTGAGAGGACTGTTACTTCTACTCTTATTAAAACACTGTTTGCAAGCGCTGCAAGCACTTGTGCTTGTCTTGGAAAACTCCCCATTGAGTAACTTTGCTGAGCAGGATTAGTCCTGCTTAGTTTATGAGATCCAGCATGATTACAGCTGTGATGATGTTGCATCTAGCCAAGAGAATAAAGCAACCATGTCTTGCATATATGCCTATTTGGTAAAAAAAGAAAAAGAAAAAAAAAGTGAACCAATTGAGGAGGGGTTTTTTTCTGGATTTCTTCCCCCTCTTTACAATTAACTACATTTTGTTCACCATTTTGAGGGGATTTATTCTTAACTTTGGTTGAAACTCTTTTGTACAGAAGTCTGTGTTATATGAATTCCAGGTTTTGTTAGCAATGGATTAAGTTGTGGGAGACTCTGACCTTGTGATACTACCATGTTTCTGCTAAACAAAGTCCAGTATGCCAAACAAAGATGTAGCAAGTAGTTACGAAATGGCACGGCTATTACACATGCTTTTGATTCTCATTGTCTGGTGTTTATTTTGGGATAATTCTGTTTTGAGAGTGGAAAAACCAGGCTGTAAATAAAAGGGAGGCCTACAATAAATACATTATGCTACACACTTCTCAAAAGGCTAATGGAAGGCTCTTCAGTGAGTGCCTAGGAAATAGGAAAATTATTTTCAATAGTGAAAGAAAAAGGTAAGAATATTCTGGGACATCATGAGAAGTCAGAAAAATAGTTATTCACCCACTTGCGCAAAGACTGAGTAATTTACTATTGCAGCTGACAGTCTGTGTTGTGTCCCTCCTATGTAAGGTTTCTAGGTCACCGCCTCTGGTGTTGCTCTAAACCACGCAGCAGCTTCACTCCCAACATACCTCCCTCCTGCTGGACAGTGGGAGAATATTTATTGCAACTTCCAGGAGATATTGAGTTAGCTTGTACTGCATTTCCACTCCTGACTTCTCTCCCATATTACCCCACCCATGAAACCAGGTGATAGGAAAGGAAAGGAAAGAAGAGGGAAGGGAATAGGTCAGACTGAAGGTCAAATAAATCCAAGGACCTAAAAGAATGCAATAATAATAATCAAAAATCATGGTCCAAGAGATACTAATGCCATTTTAAGATGAAACTTTTGTTAGTGACGTGGGTTCAGCCCTTAGTCCCAGAAAACATAATCTAAGTTATCTACTTGTAGTTTTATAGCTCTATAAATCTTTAAGGCCAAATTCTGTCCTTCTACACATGCAGGACTCCATTTATTCCATGGGGAATTGCACTCGTATATCAGAGGGTAAAATCTGGTTATATTTTCTAGATAGCAATAGGAAAAAGGGGAGGTCTTTCACTTGTAAAAACATTTACTGTATCCTAGCAATGTGCAGTGATGCTATGCAAGCCTGACAACAGACAAATGGTATCGAGAGATATTAAACCTTACAGAAGACAATTTGATAATCTTTGGGAATCTGTAGGTAGGGCAAGTTCCAAACGTTGATTCTAGGCACAAAGCAACTAAGGTAATATAGAAGGAAATATCTTAAACTCTTGTGTTGAGGTTGATACAAACCTCAAGAAAATCTGACTGTCCAGAAATATAAACAGACAGGGGAATTAGGGGAAGCAAACATTTTGTTCTTAAGGTTTTGTAACTCAAAAAAATTATATCTACCTTTTTTTTCTTTTTCTTTTTAGCATGTGTAGGCTGCACTGGCAAAATCTTAGCTTGAGATTGTTGTTTTACAGCTTAGAGCTTAAGTGATTTTAAAGTTCTTAAAAGCAACAACTAAACTCTCTGTGTAAGCAAATAAAGTATGAATCAGTTGTTTAATTCTCCAGGATAAAAAATTAAAGCAACAGGAAGAAATGTACTAAATGAACAGCTTTATGATCTTGTTAGCTACAAAGTATAGCTAATTAGAGAAAACATTCTGAATTTAAACTTTGCTGGAATGAGAAAGTGTTATTCACAAAGGCACAGTATGGCTGTGCATGCAGCCTGCCACTATTTATGATGCCAAGTTGACTCTTGAACAGGTTGTGCAATTACCAGCGGAGGAGAGAGAGATGGGAGTCTGAAGATGACAAACACTGCCCTCTTCCATAATCTCAACTTCTTTCAGCCATATTTACCAATTTAAAGAAAAATGAACTGCGAGCAGAGTAAAAGGAAAATGGCACTGCTGAAAGCTTTTCTATGGAAACCTTGAAACAATTTCATTTCCATCTTCTAAAATACCATAAGTTGTGTTCTTAGTCTTCATGACAAGGTTCTGCCTCTTCAGCAACTTACCTTCTTCTAGTTATCAGAACTACCATTTGGTCAGTATTTATTGTTGTACATTAGGTGCTCTACCAACCAAAATCTTTCTAATGAAGGTTCTCCTAAATAAATGTGCTAAGAAGTATGAATGAAAATTTGAGAAATATCAGACAGGGAAATACTTATTTATACTCCTGTAAATGCAGCATCTTTGTGCATCTTCATGTTTTGTTGCCTTGCATACTTCTGACTTGACAGCATCATGCTCTGGAGTTTGACTGTAGAGATGAATGGAAGGAACAGAATTTTCAGAGGGAATTGCAGCACATCCAACTGTGGTGGCAGGACACTCTGCTCGATCCTTTGAGCAGAGCTGATGCAACTTTTGAAACAATTTCATCTCATGTTCTTGCTGAAGAGTCCAGCAATCATAAATGAAGATTGAGAGGAACTTGAACCAGGTTTTTTTGCATAGCTCAGCAATGGATTCAGCACTTTTTGACAAGGATTAGAGGCTAGTGTTTTAAAGGGTAGTTGCAAGATATTTCCAAAATAATAATGCTCATATCCAACTGTCTTAATATAATGACCAAATAATTTAAAATGTACACTTAAAAAATAAAAAAGAGTTGCAGTATTCAAGGCTTCTTTATTATAAAATCTTTTAGGAGAGATAAGAAAAAGTTCCTTTAAGGAAACCTTAAATGCATTGTTCCTCTAGCTGTTGTACATTTGGGTTCTTGAAGAGGAGATAAAGGCATGGCTCTTCATTTACAGATATTTTCACATCTACTGAATTACTGGTTGAGGCCCTATCTCATGACATGTCCTTACTACTGCTTTCTGCTGCAAATGAGAACAATATCTGAGGCTTTTTCCTACTTAGGTTGCTTTCCTTTTCATGAGTTTACCAATGAATTAGGTCATTCTCTGTGCCCAGTGATTTTGTGGTAACTAGGTGGTTTAGAGTCCTCCAGAATAATGTCTTTAACATACTTATGAGACTTCTTCACTGGTAAAATATGTGGGCTAAGCCCAAAACCAACACTAGAACATCTGGGGTGTCTATATTTTCTGGCATCACTTTCCAGTAGAGCCACATAATAATTAAATATCTAGCTGATATCATAGCCAGTCTGGATAGCTGTTTTATCAGATGTTAAATAGCAGGAAGACATACAAAAATAGCAATGGCAAGCTCTGCTTTATATGAAAACCTCAGAATGCATCATACAAAATAAGACATTATTAGCTCTTACTGCTGGTTGAAATAACATTAACATTTATGTGGTAGTGATGTCACTTAACTGATAGCAATGGAGTCCTAATAATGGATTTCTGTGAATTCCCTGAGATGCTCTGGTGTTGAATATAGCTATTCCCAAAGGAAGCCATGATGGAGGTGGATGATTTGTCTGTGGGGTGACATTTTCTTCATCCAGTGACCAAGGGAATGTGCTACATCTAACAGTGCCACCTCAGGGACTGCGGTTTCTTTTGACCTCATATTTCTCACTTAAATCTGTGTCTCTTGGTCCATTTCTAAGTTGCTACTCATCACAGTGAAACTAATTGTTATCCTTCTTATCACTGACACTGGTACGGTTGAACAAGATTAATCACAGGTCATTTAATCAAGCCAGACCCTCTAATCTCTGTTTGCATTTTGGGTTTTTTTGATAAGAATTGTCTGTATTAGTTCACTGCTCCACCACTGAGTCCTGCCCATTTGCAGACATAGTGCCCCACAGTGCCCGATGTCTCTGGACAGCAAATTCTTCAGATTTGTCATGGCTCTGCCACTTCCTTTTCATGCAAATTTGTTGTGCCTCCATCTGCCACCTGTGGAACAGGGTTAATTAAATCTGCCTCATATACTGGGGCTGCCTGGGTAGGCCTTAATTTCCTGGGTGTGTCTCTACTGCTGCTTTATTTTGAATGAGGCTTTTGAAGTGGACTTCTTCATCTGCTCTGATTACCACACTTTGGTTCATCTTGGAGCACATCTAGCCATATGCTTCTTTGGTCCTTCCTTGAGCTCAGGTGGAGGACATACTCCAGCCCACATCTGCTGCTATTCAATCAACAGGAATGGAATAAATCTAGTCTAAACTGAAATATTTAGCGTAGTGGATATTGAGTCTCTCTGGTACTAACTGTTTTGCTCTGCAAGTCCATTCTTATTGTGCCATGGTATATAATGAAAGTATAGACATTATTATAACTGATGGTTGCCTTTGTGATCTTTGGATGAAGAGAACAGCAAAAGTATGAGGTTTTGTGTGCATTTCAGGGAATAAATGCAGCCTTTGTGTTTTAATCCCAAATTTTGGCTTTATTTCACTGTACTGTTTTAGTGGGAGATTCCATAGTTTATATAAGAAAGTTTACCTTAGAAGATCTAATAGCAAATGGAACCTGCTTCTGCACTTATGTAAATAAAATCTGTTCATGCTGAGCTCATTCTGGTCCATGGACATTAACCAGCAATGTTTATTTTTTTATACCTGGCAAATTTCCCTGAAATTTTCATTTTTAATCGATGCAAAAGGTTAACACCAGTAGTTTATTTTGATACACACTACATATACATCCTCAGATACTAAGCTACACTTTGGGGTTACAGTAAACTTAGTTTTTAAGTCCTCCACAGCCATATTCCCCTTACCCCACCATATGCTTGAAATGAAAATATAAATGCCAGCAAAAGAGCTCTTGTACACATCATTCCCTTGCAGCACTTCTGTGAGAGAGAATGCCATTTTTATTGATGCTATCTTGTGGTTGATCCTTATTCCATTTTCATATCTTTCACTCTGATACAATTCTGATTCTCCCTGCAGTATTACTTCAAGATAAAGAAGCGTATGAATAATGAGGCCTAGAAAAATAATTTTTGTTACTTGCTCAAGTCCCTGGTTTTTCTTTTGTCCTGTATAAACTGGGGGTTTTTTTTCTGGTTTTTCTGTATTGACAACACTAAAGAAACCCCTATCTTTTTGAGTGGTGACAAAGTATCACTCAGTTTCGTGTACATTATTTTATAGGCCAGCTATGCTTAGACCTTGTACCGATAAAAGCCTCTCCATGTCTCTTAGCCAGCAGGAGGTGCTGAGGAATGATGCAACAAATATCTTTTCACTGAGCTAGTTGGGTTCCCTCTGTGCTCAACACAAAGATTTTCACTTCCTTGTGAGCTGGATCTAAGCATTGTCACTTCAAAGTGAGGATTTTATTTCTATTTTTAGGATGGCATTTGGCTAGAGCAAGGACATTCTTCTTTTGCTCTTGTTTTAATTAAATAACCTTTAAGACAAGTGAGCAGGAACATTCAACCCAAAGCAATGCTTTCTGTTACTCCAAGAGGGAACAGTGTGAATGCATAGCATTTATTAAAGACTTGGCTCTTCTTGGTCTACATGGGATAAATGCAAATATATTACAATGATAGAGCTGGGATAACCAATAAATAGAGGAAATATAGCTAATCCTTAAACTAAAAAGATAAACTGCAGTCACAGCTTTCGATTATATATTATACTAAGCAGTGATCAAAGAAAATCCAGAGTGTAAGCAAATATAGAAAGATTTTCTTTTTGTCAAATTAGTAACTATTGGTTATCATTCACCCCTAAAAATTTCCCTACATATTTGTTAACATTAGTCCTAACATGACTAAATGACTACAGAACCCTTGAAATAGAAATTCTCTTCTCACTTCAGTGTTGCAGCTGCAAGTTCCCATGTAGTGACTGAGTAAATATCTTCACTACTCTTCTAGGGAACCATTAGTAAGGGTTGGAAAATACATATGATTTTTCATGTCACTGTACTCCTTCAATTTCTTGGAGGTTTCAGTTCTCAGCGTGTGATGTAGACATCTATCTTCCAGTAAGATCTGTAAAACCAGAAGATCACTGAACACAAACATTTTAATAACAAGAACAGTCAGGCATATGCACCTTGGAACACTTAATTAGCTAGCCAAAAGCAATCACTGAACCAGCAATGGGTATTTTAAACAAAATATGGAATATAATGGAAAACACCAGGGTGAGAGAATATGTACTGCAATTCCCATCCATAAAAATGGGAGCCTAACAAATTATAAATGCCTACAAAATAATCCTGTTACCAAATAAATCCTACAATACTGCAGCATATAATCACTTTGTGAACACTCTGAACATTTGCAGAGTGATAAAAAAGTGTTGCATAGATTTATCAGAAATAAATCCATTTCATTTTTCTTTGACAGATTAATTGGCCAAAGGGATAAGGATGAAGAGTAGACTTGTTAGATCTTGATTTTAAGAATGCTTTCCACACAGTCTTACACATTTTTCTCAAAAGGAAACTGGAAAATGCAGGGTAGATGAGTTCACCATAACATACACATGGACAGATGTCACTTGTTGGTCTAGTTCTAATCATTATATTTATGAATGACTTGAAATATGAAGCAGTGGATCTTCAAGTTACACCAGCAGATAGGATGTGCTAACAAGTGCCATCACTTCAGAGGACTGTACTAAAGCCTGGAGAGAAAATCTGATACAAGTGGTAGAAATTCAGAAAAAATAGCAAGTGCAGTTTGCTACAGATATCAACCGCATGAGCACAAAATGGGAAATATTTATGTGGGATGCAGGACAATAAAGAAACCTGAAGACTACACAACCCCTAAGCTAAGTAAGAGTGAGCTGCACTGTGTGCCTGAGGAAAGATGAATCTCACTGCAGAGCATATTAGTATGAGTGCCTCATGTTCCATTTGACTCTGTTGGCACTGGGGAGACTCAGTTTGAGTACTTTGTCCTGTTTTGGGCACCACACAATAAAATTATAGGTAGATATATAGAAACAAACTGAAGAGAGTTCAGAGGAGAAGAAGAATGATAATCAGTGTGAAAAACACACTGCATGAGGAAAGGTCAAGAGAACTAGCATTGTTTAGTCTAGAAAAAGAAGATGAGAACAATGCGACAGCAGCTTTCCTGTGTACAGAGCTAACTGTTCACCATGTCCACAAAAGGCAGACAAGGATGTATTAATTTAATTTGCAGCAAAAAGCTTTGCTGCTCTATTGGGAAAAAGCTGTAAATTGGAAGGCAGTGATATGGTAAAGAAGGTCTCCAAGAGAGCTTGTGGAATCCACTGCACTGGACAGCTTGTGCAGGCGTGAGGTGTGCGTGGTCCAAGGGACTGAGGATGCCTTAAAGCAGAGAAAACATTTGTCTGACAGTGTGTTCATGTTTTCTGTCATTCAGCTTTATTACAAGAGAAGAAATTCCCACTGGATTTCAACTTGTAACAAAGAGTTTTAGTATTTCTCTGATCTTTAAGGGATATTTATTTACTCATTTTCCATTATTTCAGTGTCCTCTCTTCTTGCTCAGACTGCTCCCCAAAACTCATAGCAACATGTATGTTACTATTGCTATTTCACATGGAGTTTATCACTCACACTCCCATTTCATGTAATGTGAAAAAACATTCTCATATTTAGAAGTATGCAATATACTGATAACTGTTTAAAAGGAAAATATTACCATTAGTCTGGCTGTGATAATGTGAGTAAATATTTAGCTGACTATTTAGTAGCCGGGTAGTCAAGAAATGCCTTGCAACCCAAAACCAAATGTATAACAACAAAATTCAGTTCCCTTCATTCCTTTCCGGGCTCCAGAACTAGGTACTAGCACAGAAGCAGAGACTTAGCTGCTTTCCACATGTCTGGACGTGCCAGTGTCTCAACTCATCTTACTTCAAATGCCACTTTAAAATACATCTGTGCTGTAATGCATAAAAGGAACCTGCTGTGCAATAACATCTTATGTAAATTGTGACTTGTGGTTGTTGCTGCAGCTCCACTAAGCATTACAAGCACATTTCACCCCTACACTTTAACTGGCCACTGCTTGTCTTAAACACCTGCCTTGTGTTTGAGATTGCAAACTTTTCAGGTCAGAGTTTACCTGATGTCTGTACAGTGCCTCACACATCACTCTCCTGCCTGTCATTCCCATTTGTACTCTAAGCAGTATCCATACTATCTGCTTCAGTTCTACAAATCCAAGCTATGTCTAAACTCTTCTTTGCAACACCTTTTAACTTCCCAATTTTGAGTTACCCTCTGAGACCTTTATTAATCCACCATGAACCTTTATACTACAATATTAGCTTCCTGTCCTTTGGCTAAATCAATGCTGCCCTACTCCTATCATTCCAAGAGGCTTCTCCAGTGCTTATTTTCCTATTCCCATGGCCCTGTCTGTTCTTCACTGGCTCCTCCTTCACCACCACATCAAATGAACTATCCCTTGGTCTTCTCAGGCTGTCTAATGGCTTACTGCCATATTCCAAGCAGCCATTTCTGTTCTCTCTCTTGGCCAGCTTTCATCACCCACATCCTAGATTTTCAGACATGTACTTGCACATTCCCAGCTCAAGGTTTCTCAGCAGAGTAGGCAAAATCAAATTTTGCTACTCTAGCAGGTTGACTGCTGGCGTGCTGGCATTTTTGAGAATGCTTTTTGAGATTTTCTTCTACTCTCTTTTGTACTGTCTGTCCATATCAATTGCCTCTCTCCTTTACTCTCTCTTTTTCTCTCACAATCCTCTCTTAGGTTAGAAATTTCTTGAGGAAGGAACCATTTATTTGTTTTCCCATCCAGCACAATAGGGTCTTGGCCAATGACTGGAACTCACAGATAAGTCATTCAGTCTTCATTAGCATTTCAAGGTTTCTGCTTTCCATTGCAACATACATGGTTTTTAACAGGATCAACAAAGTTACTCCCAAACTTCTTATCATTAGACATTTCTTCATTTTCTTTTCACATCGACAGATCCAGCTCTCATTTCCTTACCAGTTCAGTCTCTCCAAATCTGTGCCTTTTAAGAACTGCATAAGACTTTCTATTTTTCCTTTTCTTTGCTGATTAGTCTTTTTCAACAGATGATCCTTGAATCATAGTTTATCCTGCTTAAACATTTTACCATTCCAAATTATATTACATTTTATATTATATATAAATACACATGTATATTACATATAAATATATATATGTATTACATATAATATTGAACATTTTTTCAGCCCTGTAAATCATATAATCAGTCACTACTGTTAAATCTGAAGAGCATTATATGCTCAGAGAAATTGTCCACCTCATTCACAGAGAAGCTCACTGGAACCTGTGGTGGCCTCTAATGGTTATAAAAACCCTGTCCCTGGAGCAAGAACACTGGGATTTCTGAATTTCCCATCTTTCTCTTCATCTACAGAGAGCACATTTACTCACACTGATGTTTCTGTCACTAGAATGAATCCAATATACCTTTTACTGTTACTTATCTTGCTCACCTATTATTTTAATACTCTGGAGAAAAAAAACGTGAAACCTCTAGAAGGTCAGCAGCATGTAGGTACCCTCAGCCATGCATCTTTTTCACTCCCACTGCTGATAATACAGAGGCCTGAACACCTGGCTGAAATTAACACATTCATAAAGGTCAACTGGTTGAAACTCAAAGAGAGAAAAACAGAAGCAATAGCTTCAGGAAATGGAAAGTGTTTGGCAGAACTAGCCACAGCATTTCTCACCATGGGGAGTTCTGCTCTGTCAAATAGCCAGCTGTAGTTATCATCTTTATGGATTTGCAGAAGCCTGTTGTTTTTTCTTTAGTGAGTGGCAGAAGTGCTAGAGCTACATATCTGGCAACTTGGTCACAGTGATTTCCCTGCTGGATGGGACTCCCAGCAACTTTCAGCATATTTACTGCAGCGTACTGTGCTTGGGAAGAAGTTGCATCCGCCCCAGAAAGAGTCGCACAACAACATCTGTGCCTGTAGCAAGACTGAAGATCTCATTGTTCTGCTTGTTTTGCCGGATGACTGCTGTATGACAACGTGCTTTGAAGTCCCAGGTCTCCAACTGGAATGAAGCATCTTCAGCCAAGGTGTACCTGCTATGTGCAACACAGCATGTAAGCTGTTAATAAACGCTCTTACTAAGAACTCTTTTCATTTATTAAAATATAACTACATGTACAGGCAGTGGCAAATGAAAAGGAGGACCTGACAGAAAGTGCAGTTGGCGTTTTACCACTATGGCACACAGATGAAAAAAACCCAACCAAACCAAAAGTCAGGAAAAACCATACTTGGTGAGTCACACTCATAGTTTGTGGCTAGGACAGAAAATGAGAATTATAGTTACCATATACAAGGTTGGACTTCGTGGGAAATCATAAGAATTTCTTTGGAATTATGAAACTGCAGAACTTGTTGGTGTTTGGCCAAGTCCCAAAACCCCTAGTTCAAGTTTCACTGTCTGAAGGCCAGTTTGATTGAGGAAAGAGACTAAACTCAAATGACTTGGGTTAGGATTTGGACTCTTCTATCTTCTTGATCATCTTGCCATCCTACAGAAAAAATTTGAAGCATATGAATGATTTCTTGAGGAAAATAAAGCAAAACAAACTCATTTTTTTTTTCTTCGGCCTTTGCTTTTTGCTCAAATATAGGTGAATGGTTAAACTTGGTAAAATTCATCATTCATTGTTAGATAAGCAATAAATATATATATATGCAATATTTTCCTCAATTATAAAGATTAGTCAGGCATTTATCTATTGGTTGCTACTTGGACTCAGTTTTGAGTCCCAGGTCCAATCTCTTGGTTTGCAAGAAGACTACTTTAAGAAAATAAGATTAGTAATGCACTATGACTTTTAGAGAGAGCCACAATGTGCTCATTAAATGAGGGGACTCATCTTCTATCCTTTTCAAGACCACTTTTCCTAAGTATTCTAATGATCTAGTTTTGCCAACAAAAATAATTACTGGAAAACAAATGCACTGGTGGTAATTTCAATATATATTTGCAATTCTGGAAAAAGTTTCAAACAGCAATTTGAACCGTACAGGAAATCCACAGATGTGAGTGTGAGTTAAAAATGGCACTGCTTGGGATAGTGGTTTGGTGCAGAAGCACTGGACAGATAGAAAATTTCATACTCAGGATAATGAAAAAAAACATTAAAAAGCTTTGAAGAAGTAGCAAAAGAGTCAGAGATTTAAACAGGGCATTAAAGTTTTATATTTCACTTAATGCAGAAACAAAACAAAATTGTAAAGGATTTGAAGATAATGAAGGGGGTTTTTTTTAATGACCAAAACCAATTAAAAAGCCATCTTTAGACCATTTTTAAAGAAGGTTACTCATTAAAAGGAACTATAAATAAGATTTGAGCTGTAAAAAATTGTTGGGAAAGACTCATTACTGCCTGACTGGACACTTTTCATTTACGGCATGTCAGGAAAAATTTTTGGAAAATTAAAAGACTAGGGGTAAGAAATATGACAAACAAGTAGCAATTTATGTGATGTGGCTGTCTACATGAAAATTGTTCATCATTTGATTCATGTGTGGAAACTCCTAATAAGCCCAGTTCTGTGAAGATGTGGATTCCTGAAAGACAGAAGTTGAACTGAAGAGTTCAAGGACTTCAGTGTGTGTGCAGGCTGGAATTTCTTTACATCGGGTGGAACAGGAACTATGTCAATTCCCTAGTCCACTGGAAAAGGTTTATACAGAAATGTTCCTAACCTGATTCAAATGCAGGTTTAGAGATAAGAGTGAAAAAAGGTTTTAAACAGAAAAAAAATCTGATCCTTTAATGGTTGAAAAATGTCAAGCATTGAGTTAGTGGAAAAGTGGACATTGCTAGATGCTAAGAGAAGTCCAACTTTCCAAAGAAAACTGGAGCAGTAGAAAAAAAAAAAAAAGATTCAGGTATATAAAGAACAAGGAAAGAAGAGGCTTCTCATTAAACCTATGGCAGTTATTAGCAAGCCAGGGCAGAGAATATAGGTTTAGCCCTAAAAGTAACTGAATAATTTGCCTCTTAGTGTGGTGGGAAGTATAATGTTGGATGTGAAGGCTGGGGTGGAGGAGTTAATGAAAGCAGACTACAGAGGTGGGGAGGAAAAGGTGTGGAAAACTTGATTTGTTCAGAGCCTCCAAAAAGGTCAAAAAAATGTTAGAGAGCAAATAGCACTCTATCTTCAGTACAGCAACTGGGACAGTCAGTATTTTAAGAACACCTTCATACCACTGAATTCAGCCATGTCAGGCACTGCTGAAGTCACGATTGGGCCATCAGGCAGTTGCCTAAAGAAAAGTGTTTGGTGCTCCTTATCCCAATTCTCTCCCACACAAACGCATATAGTTTTCAAAAACACCTTTTCCTCTGGCATCCTCCCTGGTGGGGCCAGTGACTTGGATGAGCTTGAAAGCTGGAGTCACTTATAATCAGTTGGTAAAAGATTAAAAGACAACATCTGCTTGCTGCTTGCTATTTGTATTTCTTTAAGTAATCATAATAGCAGAAAACTGTGGACTGTAAAGGTACAAGGTTATTAGAATTGCATATTTTAGGGATTTCCTTCAAGAAGAGTCATTCAAAAGCTCTTTTAGAAGGAAGAACCTGCATTTAAAATGTCTTAAGCAACCATGCACCAAATGCTGAAGAAATATTAAAAAGAACAGCAAGTACAGTGGAGTAATTTTAACAAATAATAGAAACAATTAAGACAAAATAAATATAAGCAAAGCTAAAAAGAATTATGGCATAAAACAGACACATGAATGCTATGATTAATGTAAAGGGAGATTGCATATTCTGTTATAAATGTTTAGAGCCTTTATTTTTAACATTGTGGTTTACATTATGGATATAATAGCCTTTCAGAAATGGCAGATAAATGACAATTTCAAGCTAAGAATTTTTCAACTACTTAAGGAAAGTTTGAATGCCAAGTTTTCTTATGATTTTTATTGCAGTATATTTACATTAAAAGCTAGAGATATATAAACTAGAGCAAAGAACCCTTTACTCAGAAATATAATTTGTTTGGAATTCTTATGGCTCCGCTCTCTTACAGCAATATGCATATATTTAAATGACAACAATAAATCTTAAGAATAAAATCTCAGTGCTAACAGATTAAGATACACAGTATTTTAACATACCATTTTATTTTGAAAGTTAATTTTATGATTTGACTAATACAAAAAAAATCTCATGCAAGTGTTTCTAAGAACCTATTAAAAAATCTTTCTTATATTGTTTATGGTTACAAAGTAATAGTCAGTTTTTTACATTTTTGCAAACATATTGATGAGATTTTTTGTATTTTTGCATTATTATGGGTTTTATTTCCTCTCCTTTCAAGACTGAAGCAAACATATGAACTGTTGATCTGATAAGAGACAAAAGACATTGATGTATCATAGAAGATGGGCATGAATTTTTTCAGATTGCTGGAAAATATTTGCTAGAAAAGGAAACAGGTATTTTTGGAGAGCATGTTATTGGTATGAAATTAAAAACCCAGTTTGGGAGACTTCTTGCATAAAAATACCAACTCTTTCTTAGGATCATGGAAATATATAATGGGCACCATTGTGATTACAGATATTGTGAAAGACCCAGGTTAAACATAATGGCCCCACTGAAGTAATTCAATTTCACAGAGATCTTCAGCTGGAGTGAATTAATATGATCACTGAAATGAATTTTTCAGTGGAATGAATTTTTCATGGACCAGCTGAGCTGTTATGATGGTGCTGCACAGTGATGACATGAATTCAGAGCAAAGTATTGTACTGAATAACCAAATGCAAATGATAACAAACTGGTTTATGTATGTGCAAGTGTTTGTGTGCTGCCTGGAGTTTAATATACCTTGTCAAATTTTATGTTTCCTCATAGTCCTTGATCTGGAGTTAGGAGAGATGCTATCATGTGCTGGAACTCTCCTGGTGTGCTATGAATGACATAATTCACCCCTGATATATAAGTTCATGGTGAGGAATAGAAGGCTACTCTGCTTTTGATCAGTTTGTTATGCTGTTGTCTAAGGCATTACACAAAGCCTCTTGGGCAGAGCAATTAAACTAGTCAAAGCAGTCGAACATGACTGGTTTGCTGGAAGCACTGCGAGGTGGCTGCATGGGGCCACACACTAGATTTATGATGATCTAATTCAAACTCGTGCAGCTGCAGGACTTTTTATAACTTTGCTTGCTTTATGCTGCGTTATGTGTGGCGCCACTTCTCTTGGACTGGTAGATTAGCTTGGAGGAGGATCTGGTATTGTCTTTCCAGTGTTTTAAATAGTTTTTTTAAATGTTTGGACTTTACTGAGCTTACATTAGGATAAGGATCTACTAGAGTGAAAAAGTAATGAAAATGACAAGCAAAGTCGATAAATTTACCTACTTCACCAGTGATTTTGGTTTCCAAGTGTTTATAGGCCTCTGGCCAGAGTGGTTATCCTTAACTGAGGCTGATGTTCCCTAATTAACTGTTTCTATAGTGATGTCCTTCAGCGTCCCTTTAATGAGCGTCTGTTATGCAAGTACTTGCAGTAGCAAGATATCTGCATTGCTATGACATTGCACTTGCAGCAAGTGGGACTTGTGCAAAGGGCAGGAGGATGATACTGCAAATTTTCACCTAGAGTATACTAGGATTTATGTCTAATGATGTGTGCTACTTCATCACTGACACCAGTCTTGATGAGGGAAAAATGACTAAGGACTCTGATATTTACACAGTTAATGTTGTGTTCTGTATTCAGGGGGGCTGTTAAAAACATTAAAATCAAAGTAATTCAAAAGTATTCAAAAGTACAAAACTCACTCTTTTTCAGTAGATTGTCAGTCTGGACTTTTTACTGCAATGAAGGAGTCTGTGGAGCTGCAGTGGCAATCTGATATATGTAATGAGAAGCTAAGAGCAACACAAGTAGCCATCCATGCCTCCCCCCACTCCGAGTGGGCATGGAAAGGACTGAGAAAGGTAGGTTCCTTGTTGCCAAAGAAAACTGATTGCAGTTTGTAGACAAGGCTTCGTTTTCAATCTGTATACAATGCTGTCATTGTCACTCTTTGTTTAATGTGTGTTAAGCAGTAGATAAACTGGTTAACTCCTTTCCAAAGGAATTATGTTTGCAGAGGGTTTAGTGCTCTTAAGGAAGCAGTCTGCAAGGATTTAATGGGATCGGTGTAAAGAAGAGGCTGGCATCAGTTTCTCTGTTCACTGATCTATGCATTTTTTGTGGGATTAATTTGAAGTACTTTACATGTTTTTATTTTATTTCTTGAACTATTTCTTGTTGATGTGTGCTTTATGAAGATTTAATCCGGAGTGATTAATTAGAGACTGGGCTACAGGTAAGGTATGGGGGGCTGATTTGTTAATAAGACTTCCTTTTCCAAAACCCTCCTTCCTGCTCTCACAGGGTAGAGCATGTGAAAGTTGGTTGTATAGCCCATCTGTCATGACGATTAAGGTGACATCAGAGCTGTTGACCAGAGATCAGCCAAACCTGCCCCCTCAGGGAAGGCTTGGTAGCTCTAAGATAACCTGTGTTTGGCCAGAAACTCAGTAGTACTCTGACAACATGACCTGCTCCAGGCAGGAACTTGCTCTCAGCTCTCAGTGCACTAAGAAAATTAGAATTCCTTGTTAAAATAGTCTGTTTTCTTATTCTGTGTAATATGAGAATGGCTGAGTCTCCTTTAGCTGAATGGAGCTAATCATACATACAAAATTTTAATTATAAGCCTTTTCAAGAAATTGCTATAGGTTAAAAATGTCTATTTCTGAGTTCAACTCAGTTCAGAAAAACTCATGCATGGCTGCTAACTTCAGTGGAAATTTCTGTGGCATGGATGTTTTTTCCAGCCTGCTTGCTTAAGAGGATGATAAGAATAGGTAAACACAAGTGTTTTGCTGAATAAGAGTAGTACTTAAATGATTGTGTTGAGTGAGTACCTCCAAAATAAGACTCATGTTTCCCATGACCTTGTCCATATTATTGAATTTTCACTTTCCTAGCAAGATAATGCTTTGAAGACTGGAGTAAACAAATCAAAGTCCTTGAACACAGATTTGTAGGATGGCTTTGTTTTTTCTTTTCTCTTTCATGGGATTTGCAATTTTCTCCACAGCATCATGTAATGGAAAATGTTGGCAGAGCTGCCCTCAGATGGTAATCTGTATTCTCCACAAAGCCAAGCACTTTGAGTGAAGGCTGGGGAATGACAGTAGAAGCATCTCGAAATGAGCACTGAATAACTTCAATCTATTTTGTCCCCCATTATGGATTATCTGGAGCAGCATGAGCTTGAGTCAGTTCTCTGAAACAATTGCAAAAGTGGCAGAGATATTGAAAGAAGCCTAAAACTACATACCATCAGCTCAGGAATAGCTTGGGCTAGCAGGCTATCCTGATGCCCAAAAATGTGGAATCCAGGGCTTTATTGACACTATAGCCCTCAGACTGGACACCCTTCACTTTCACATGCATACGTACCTGCAGATCAGTGCACTATAGTCAGAAAGGAAAGGATACTATAAGGGAAATATGATGGAACTAGGGTTTTTTTGCACTCTGGAGATTAAGATGAAACATAGTAATAGTGCAAATTCATCTTCTTTAAATAAAGCTCTGATGAAAATGCATGTGTTGAAAAACCTGAGCTGCTGCTCATGATGGTGATCCACAGCCAGGCAGGCCTAAGTCAGCATGGAGAGAGAAAGATGAGTTGAGTTGCCTGTAGTTCCCAAAATTGTTCATTACCTATGAACGTATATAAATTGTTCTTTTTTTAACGCTAGGGGAACAATATCTCCCTAGTGCACTGCTAGCTTTAGTGGAGAAGGAACCCAGACATGGGATAAATGAATTTTTGCAATGAATCATAAGTATGGACCTCTAATAACACAGAACAATGAAATGTCTGGTGCCAGGTGGGTCTTTTGGACTGTTGACTCTAACTTAATGGTAAATTATAAAAATGTTAGGTGTTCCAACAGCACCTGAGAATGCTGAGATGTGAGTAAACATTATCTTAATAAACACACTTGTGAGAGTCACTGCTTAATATCTGTGTCATTCCCAAACAGAAATAGCACACCTGGCTTAAACAGATACAGCTCTCCTTGAAGCCAGTGGGAGTTGCTGCGATAGCCAGAGCTAAATGTGGCCTGATGTGACAAATATCTCAGAACTGAACAGAAAATTCCTATTACCAATCTCATGCGTTAATAACAAGAATATCCACTTTACCAGGAAAATGTATCCCCTTTTGTATAATCTGAAAAAAGTGTCTTATTCCAAAGAAAATGTTTTTTTGAGAAAGAAAAAAAAAAAGTGTAGAGAAATCCAATAAGTATTGCTTAATCTTCCTCCCTTCATCTGGATGTTCTCAACCCATTGATATTGCACAGACTGCAATAGAACAAACAAATCAATCATTCCATGGCACTGTTACTGGCTCAGCCTCCCTCCAGCCAATGATAAGTTACTTTTTTTCCCTCCGTTTTTAACAAATGCATTTCTTCCTAGTGGGAGAAGCACCATCAGTCTTACTAATGTCAGTGTCGGTGGAGACACTCTACAGTGCCATCCTTCCCTCTCCAAATACCCCCATATCTCTATAGAAAAACTAAATATTGTTTTCCTCTCCGTGCTGGGATCCTTCTTACAGGGCAATCAATCAATAAATAATAGCAGTGGCCTTGCAAGACACCATGAAGCAGGAGAAAGGAAGCAAAGAGGGCAAACTGAGGATTTATTTTGAAGCCAGGAAATCAAAATCTCTGCCAAGCCATGTTCTGCAGCAGGACCCTAGTTTTTGTCTACAATGCTAAGTGGCTGCTGCGTAATAGTGCTTTTGGTGCTAACTCAGTGAAAAATGATTTTTTTTCTCTTTTAAGATATTTCCCCTATTGTTCTGGTGAGCTCTGCCTGTAAGGACTGTGCACTTCTTTCTTCATCTTCTTAAGAGCTACATTATAAAAAGTCAGAAGAATAAACTGATTGTATGATTCAGCTAATTGAGACCAATCTTTCTTCTTCTTCTTCTTCTTCTTCTTCTTCTCCTCCTCCTCCTCCTTCTTCTTCTTCTCCTCCTCCTCCTTCTTCTTCTCCTCCTCCTCCCCTTTTTTAACAAATCAAAAAGCCAAAATATATTTTAGCGATAGAAAAGTCTGAATATTTGACTTACATGCTACTTTCTTGTACAAAAATATGTGAAGAGATACTAATTCTTGGAAAAATAGTGTAATCTGAAGATTTTGGCATGTATATTATATAGGTGCATGTGTAAAAGATTGCATTTTTTTTCACTTTTCTTTAACATGTGCACCCTGCTCTGAAAGCTTACAAAGTCCAATAATACCTGCTCTAACAAAATACAAAACTTGCAGAAACCTAACACTCCCCTCTGCTCCCCAGCTAGAGAATGAGTCTCTTCTGTGTGGCCTGACAAAATACAAGGCACGTGTTTGTGGACCTCTGCTTCTGTGGATCCAACCAAAATGTTCCTGCCCTCCCTTGTTCCATAACTCCACAATTGCATGTGCTCTCACATGGCCGCTGGCTGCTAGAAGTAAGCTTCTTGTGGCAGTGCAGAAAGAAGTTGCAAAATACCAAGTGGGAGTTAAGCTGTCTGAGGCAACACTCGGCTGTTACGTGCGATGAGCTAAGGTCTGGTCACAGAGTGCTTCAGCTAATGTCTCCTCCAGCTTGCCCTGTTCCTATCTGGCCTGATTGTTCCTTGGAGCCTTTCACTCTACTTTGCTATGATGGGAGCAGATCACTGCATGTTCCAAATTTTTGCCATGTGGTTTTGCTTCTGTTCTGCAGAATATGTTCAGCATAGAGATGGTTTTCTTTCTCAGGTAATATTACCAAATATTATATTTGGTTTCTAAACCTACATGTGTTTCAGCAATCCTGCTCTATAACTGGGTCCTGCACACCCCAAATTGATGTGGCTGGTTCTCAGATTTTCTTGTCTTGGATTGTTTTTCAATCAGTACTTCATGTAACAGCCTTCACTTGGTGATTGTTTTCTGAGTGTCTTGGGACACTAAGGATCAGCATCCATCAGCTTTAACTGATGCATAATGCTCCCCTAGATACTTTTGAAAGAAAAAGAGTAGAAGTGAACACATTTGAAGTGTAGTTTTTCAGTACTGGCCAACTAACATATCACAAAACAATGGAAAGATGTTGGACACAAATGATGTATTCTGTTTAAGATTCTGTTCTCACACATTTCTTGTACATCTTATCATTGCCCACGGAAAAGGCATTCTTCATAACAAGCAAAAAGAGGGTTATAATCTGTGGCTGACCTTTGATGGAGATAATGATACATTTTCTTTCAAAATCTGTGTGAGGCAGAGTTATTCATAGCTTCATGAAAATGCCCTGTTTAAAAACAGTGCATTGTTTTAAGTTTAAAAAAACATCACATTTGATTACAGTTTACAAATGTCACAATCCTACCCTGCACACAGTAGGGAAGCTATGTTGATGTGGAGATTTGACAAGAAGCCTTATAGAACAAGAAGTTGAAGAGGCTGGGATCAGTTTTAAATGTAAAATAAATACATAACAATAAAACTAGGAGAAAGATCATGTTTTTAAGTTTAGAACTGGACCCATCAGATAAATATATGAATGGAGAAAAAGCATCATAAAACTTTGTATGCTCTGTAGTATTTTGACCGAACAGCTTTCCCTGGATCAGCTGACACAAGTTTGGTGCATTAAGAATTCCAGTGGAGCTTCATATAATTTATTTTTATTGAGGTGTTTTTCTCATTGTATAAGGCACATTGTCTACCTTCAATTTCTGAACAATATTTTATGTAACAGCCCTGATCTGTACAATGATTCTGAAGGGCACAGGTGTGGTCAAACTCTCCCTGTAGAACCAGTCAATGTTAAAATGAAGGTAGAGTTTTCTTGAAGATCTCAACATCAAACTCTTCATTAATTACTCCTGTTCAACTCAGAAACTTTTTATTGCATTCCAATATTCCTGTTAGCAGTTAAAATACAAGTAATCTTCTGGGAGACTGATTTTATGGGCAAAACTGGTTGTAATATTTATTTTCCTCAGTTGTTCAGACTTGTTAATTTTCCTGATGTTTTGCAATACCTTCTTCAGTTAATGGCCTTTTTTTTAGATGCCATGATAGGCAGAAAAAAGTGCAAAAAGTCAGTTTGTGCTTCCAGTGTTGTAGAGTTATATGCCTCTGGCAGTCAACAGTAGATTTCAATGTTTAAATATATTTGTTGAATGCTGTGTTAGCTTAAATATTGAAAGGGATGCTTGGAGAATGCAGGTTACCCGTAAACAAATTTTCATCACAAACACTGATTAAAATGAATTTCACAGGGAGAAGTCTATTAATGAAAAAGTTTAGGAGCTTCCACATTATTAATGCTTCTTGTTAAGCTTCTGGTATGCTCCAAACATTTTGTTCTTGTGAATGCATTAAGTATTCAGGCAATGAAGGAAAGTGGATAGAGGAAAGGGGAGTAGGCAACTGAAATTTTGTGTACCTGGACTGTTTAGGAGGTGGATTTTGAATTCTAAGATAAACAGTAGCCATAAATGACTGCAAAAACAATGAGCATTAGGATATCTGCTAAGACAAATTTAAGGAGTAATTAAAATGTCAGCAGTGTCACCCACTCTATGTAAATAGGGCAGGCTGTTCAGGCCTCTGAGTTGCTGGATCTGATATTTTACTGTGACAGGATTTGCAGCTGTTCTAAGGAAGTATAAACTAGGTATGAGATCTTGCCACATCATTTTCTGGGAAATACGGCAGCTTGCTTGAAAATTAAGGCAGAATTCATTTAGGTTTGTAGAAGCACACACTTAAGTACTTTCTGAGCAGGGATAGATTTCTGAATCATTGTGCTGGGCAGAAACTAATTAGGCTTCTAACACACTGAGTGTACTAGAAGTAATACAGCCTTTCAGATACACAAACCAAAGTTCAAAACTAATTTATTTCAACACCTTCACCTCTGTTTCTAAGGGATACAAACATCCAAAAAAGTTCCTCCTCTTGGATTTATTGTAGTTTCATTTAGATATCAGATTAAAAATAAAAAGCTATCAAACCCTGAAGAAATATCCTGTATAAGTTTACACAGACACCTCTTTGATGGTCCTGGAATCCATTTCCTATTCCTGTTCAAGACATACCTGAGAAATTTTTTGTTAAACAAAAAGTTGTGAGTTTTTTCCTTCTTTTTGTCAGGATGCAGTTCACAGACAAATATAGCATTTTAAAAAGGTTTTCTCCAGACTTCAGTATAAACTCAGAAAAAAGGACAACCCAGACCAGATGGGAAATGATCCACCAAAATAATCATTATGTGGTGCCTTTTCATGCAACAGAAAATGAAGGGTTCAGTTTTCTCAAGCAAAGAAGGAAAACAAATACATTTGTGCAGTTTCTCAGCTGCTGCAAATAGATTGTTTCACTGACCTCAGTAGCACAAGCAGTGCTTGTGGAGGGCCTGCATTTCACTTTATTATTCACATTATAGTATCACCATGAAGCTATAATATGGTCCATAAGTGGAAGAGAGATAGTAAGGGGAGAACCCTTTCTCAAAGGCAGGTTGTAAGAGGTCACAAAGACAAAGACTGGGCAGAGGGACAAAGACTAGAGTTAGCAGATGCTTTCTGCTGACACTGTACTACAGTGAAAGGTTGTGCATCTCAGAGCTCAAGTGCCAGTGCTGAGGGTGAGAACTGTGGAAGCACCATCCAGAACAAACATGAAAACACGGAGATGTGATCCTTCCAGCAGCAAAATCCTGGATGAACTTTCCCCCTTTAAACACCACTTTTAATTTTACCCTCTCTTGGGCCCCTGGGGCTTCTACAAAACAGAGCACAGCCTTTCACCATACATGCCCAGAGCTGTCCCAGTCTTGACAGGAACAAGCAGATCCAAGTTAGTGCCTCCTGAAATTTTTGCTGTGCTGTGGCTCATTTTCAGTGGGGCAGGTGGGTGGAAAGTTTTATTCCTATCTCATAGGTTGATATGCAGGCTGCTCTTCTGAGGGTCATGGGTTTGAACCCCTTAGGCTAAAAAGGGAAATTAATTCCATTTTTTTTCCTTTGGAATTGTATATTTGGGCAAAAAATCCCCAAACAACACACACACAAAAAATCAACCAAGATAAAAAAATCCCAACAAGTAAAAAATCAGTGTGACGAGCAGTTTTTTTCTTAAAGATAATTGCAAGGAGAACTGTTAGGTTTTTTGAAGGCGTTTCACCTCCTGGCTTTCTGCAGGCTGGGAGAGCAGCAATGACAGAAATGGCCACCTGCAGCTGTCCTACCTGGTCTTTAGTGCTCCCTAAAAAACAGTTTTCAGCAGCTGCCTGCTGAGCGTACTGATTTCAGACAGGTCCAAGCTTAGCATGTCAATAGTTTTGGATTTCATTAAGAAGTACCTGACTCTCCTCTGAAGATATACAGTGGTAAAGAGTTCACTCCAGGATCTGGCAAACTGTGCTTTCCTGGCGCTATTCTTTATGTGTGCCCTGGGAAAGGAGCAGGGAGAACAAAATATAGCAATTTCTGATGGAAGTTTAATGAAAATGGAATGATTTTGAAAACCAAAATGATCACTCCTTAGCTGAAGTTTTGGAGTTTTTTTTCAGATGTCATTGCTAGTGTGTTCTTTCTCATCCAAATATAGTGTTTCCTAAAGTAAAAAGCATGAGATATCTCATTATTGTATGATTTAACATTTATGCAACCCTTCTAGTTAGCTCTACACAAAGCTTCCAGATGTTGGACTTGATGATCTTAGAGCTCTTTTCCAACCTCAATGATCCTGTTATCAAATTTCACTTCCCAAGGTATGATGTTATGAAGGATGTTACAGAAATCAGTTTGTAATCTGATGTCTGTAATCTTATGTGAAGAAAGGAGACCGTGATTTTAATTTGCCACTACCAAAGCTAGAATGTTAGTCAGTTTTATAAGAGCTACTAAAGGTCAAACAAATAATATAACAACAAACTTAAAGCCTTTCCTTCCTTAGCCTTAAAGCCTTTCCTTTCCCGTCAGTGCACCTAGCTAATTTTCTTCATAGAATAAGAGAAACATGGAATCACATAATGGTTTGAATTGCAAGGGACCTTTAAAGATCATCTTGTTCCAACCAGCCATGGGCAGGGGCATCTTTCACCAGACCAGATTGCTCAAAATCCTGTCCAACCTGATCTTGAACACTTTTAGGGATGGGGCATCCACAACTTCTCTGGGCTGCCTGTTTCAGTGTCTCGCCACCCTCTTAGTAAAGAATTTCTTCCTTTTGTTCAATGTAAACCTCCCTCTTCCTTATCCTATCAGTACAGCCTTGGTAAAAAGTCTCTCTCCAGGTTTCTTATAAGCCCCCTTAAGTATTGACAGGCCACAGTAAAATTTCCGCAGAGCCTAAAATTTCTCAAGGCTTAACGTCCCCAACCCTCTCAGCCTGCCTCCATAGCAGAAGGGTTCCAGCCCTCTGATAATCTTCATGTCCCTCCTCTGGACTTGGTCCAGTAGGTCCACATACTTTTTATTTTGGAAGTCCCAGAACTGGGTGGAGTACTCCAGGTGGGATCACACAAGAGCAGAGTAGAGGGGGAAAATCACCTCCCTCAACCTGCTGGCCACACTGCTTTCTAAGCAGCCCAGAATATGATGCCAAAAGATACTTTCCAGGCTGTAGAAACATTTGAAAACAATGGGTTTTTATGCACTTTCTTTGTGGGGAGATTTCTCTTTCAACTGAAAAGTCATTTACTGCTTTTATTATTATCTCTAGGTATCAGCAAGGCCCCCCTAACTTGAGATATGCAGGTGTTTGGTGCATAAAAGTAGCAAAAGCACAGCCGAGTAGTGTGTAAGGGAGCACAGCTGCAAAAGCTTCATGGTCCATGCCAACCATGGGCTTGGGCCTTTCCAGACCATCCTCCCCCCTTATTGGGGTCTGCAAAGGAGAGTGCTCTGAAGGGCTGGACATCTAGAAACAAGCTAGTCCTCAGCTCTGAGTGGCTACTCAGCTACTCAGGGCGCTAAGGGTAAAGCAAGAGGAGCCACAGACTGCTGGGGCTGATAGAAGCCCTGCCAGAGCTGAAATGCTCTAGAAGTGCAAAGGATCAGTGGAGGAGGAGTGAACAGTAATTCACTGTACATGCCAGCAGCACCTACCAGCTCAGGAGAAGATATACAGAAGATAGTCTAATTTCAACAATAGTTGATTCTGCAGCATTAAGCATTTAGAAAAAGTTTCAGTTCAGTCACATAGAGGAGGCTAGCATGAAACTTTGGTAATGAAATGTGAAACATCTGTATCTGCAGAGCAGCACTAAGATCCCTCAGCTACTTTTAAACAGGCTTTGATATTGGCAGCAACCTGGCCATAGCAGACCTGAGCTCAGCACAGGCTGATTTATCCTTGTCAGGGGGAGTATTTGGAAAGTGGTTATAGTGTAGTCAGCTTCTATAACAGAAAAAAAATTCATGAATTCTGCAAACCACAGGAAAACCAAAATGTGTATGACTATAGTACTCAGAGAATACTGGAGAGACAACATTGCATCTTCTTCGTAGTGAAAAGGGTTAAAATTAGATTAACATATCCCTTATAAATGACCAAATCAAAATGAGTTCCACAAACTGTGTTGCAATTACTTATGGGGTCAGTATGGACCCCTAACATTAGTAATATACCCCGAACAGCTCCTGAGGTAGCTGTGAATGATTGCCTCCAGCCAGGTGCAGCTCTTGTCCTCACCTGGTAAATTGCTCAGGACGCACTCGTAAACCTGTTTGTGCAGTGCCTGCCCTCTCAAGCACCAACCCCAGCTCTGTCACTAGCCCTGCAATAATTAATTCTCTGAGTGGAGACAGTATGAAGGCTTCTTTCCTACCTGTTTCTGTCAGTTAACTCATTTTAACGAAATTTTCTGTTACTTTAGCACATCTCTAATGTGCTTCTGAAGAGAGTGTTTGCAATGATATATATGTATTACATGTCTCATATTTCACTACAGAAATCAGCTGGCGGACAACTTGTGAGAGCTCAGGCCCCATCTCTCTTGTCAAACCTGTATCCCCCAGTTGGGTTTGTTTGACAGTAGACAAAAGAGGCAAAATGCACTGTGGATTGCATGGATATGCAGACAGATGTAGCAAATTTTACTTTCACTGGAAATATGCCTAAAGAAGTCAAAGAAGCACGCTGAAGATCAAGAATTAATCTTTGAACAATATGCTTGGGGAACCAAAGAACTCACTCAAGCTTATGAAGTGAGGTGGTGGTTTGACTCTGTGGGCCAAAGAATACAAGCTATCACATGAAAATGGACAGAAACTGAAGGGCACTTGAGTGTCACATATGACTTCACTGCTAGAAACGGGAGAGTCACTAGAGACTTCCATCAGTCAAGACCAAACAAAAAGCTCTTTGTGAGATGGGGTCCCAGAGGCTGCTACCACTTCATGAAAATTTTCCTGAGAAACAATGGTTGCTAGCAGAACTAGGCAGCCCTGGGCTGCAAGGACTGTCACAGAGATAGACGCATATTACAGAGAAATATGCAACTTGTTCTCCAAAACCCATGAAAGAAGAAATCCAGTTCATGACTCTCCTCGAGCAATTTGTCAAACAGACAATAGCTTCAGCAAGCTGCTAGGGGCAGAGATCCTGGGTCGTGGGAAAGGAGAACAAGCAGTGTCCATGCTGCTGTGGGGACATGGGGTGCCCGGTGGTCTTAGGGGGTGGCTGCAGCTATGGCAGTGTGTGGTACTGCAGGGCAACTGGGACATGGAGCATGATGGATGTTTTATGTACTAGAAATGCTGCACTGGAATGCTGGTCATTGTTTGGCAGTGTTCTTTTGCTGCTGTTCGCAGAGGAGTTGTTGAAGAAACTCAGCCTTCATGAGGCCTTTAGAAGAGCCAGCCAGGAGGAGCGGCAGTGGCAATGAGAACTTCCAGTGGCAGTGTCCACTCAGAAGAAATGACATAGGCTCTGGGTTAAACTCACCACTGCCGCACTCCTCATCATTCCACGGAGAAGCACTGGAGAAGCCCCTTCCCATATTTGCTCCAAAAAGACCAGTTATACATTTGACCTAGGACACAATACCCAGAAACTCCTTAGGGGAAGGAAAGGGCATCGAAACCTCCTTTGCCTCCTCCCACGGGGGCCATAACCCCTTGAAGGTTCATGCTCGCTCATGTTCTTCACAGCTGTTGTGAAGTTGTGGTTTGCTCCTGTAGGATGGAAGAGCTTCAAAGAGCAGGGTGGAGAGCACTTTCACCCAGAACAGCCCCGGCCTTGTGGCAAGGGCGTGGGTTTTGATTTCCTCGGGCACAGGAGGGTGTAAACCCCAGCTTTCCCACATCTAGGGTAAAAGCCCTGACCACAGAGCTCTTGAATGTGGCAGCGGAGAGCAGCAACAGCTGCCCCTGCGCTTCGCAGAGCAGCAGCTCCCTGTTTTTTGGGAATGTTCATTGGCTGTACCCCTTGGGCAAGATGGGTGCAGGTGCAGGAAAGCTGAGTTCATTGGATCTGACGGTGCCAGAGCGTGAGTTAACTGGATGCCATGACATGAGAGGCATTTCTGGACATGCCCACAGCAGAATTTCAGGAGTCTGGAGAATTTTAATGTGAAAAGCTGGCGCCTCCGGAGTTTAGGCGCTTCCAGGGTGTGGCAAAAAATGAGCAGGAATTTAGAAGATTGCAGTTTTGGATGTAGGTGCTTCATCCTTGTAGAAACAAATACCTGCTTTCCTTCTGTCAGGCTGGACACAGTTCCCGGAATTTGCAGTGTAACTCCTTGCTGAGTAGGAACAGTTTTTCTCCAATTCAAGGAGCATTATATCTGGTAAAAGAGTAAAAACTATCAGCAGAGAGGATGCCACAATGTTCTGACTCTATAAGATTTATGGGGCTGTGGGAAGCTAGTTTAGATGAATCATAAATAATTGCATGTAACATACTAATGTAGTTACAGAGTGGGAGTGAGTTTAGTTTTATCCATTAATTCAAAAGACTCTCCTTGTGAGCATTTGGGAAAAGTAATTTAGCAAATTCAAGCATGAGTAAAGGTAACTTAAATTAGAAAAAGATCTTCCCAAATAGCTAAAAATGAAATGAAAAAAGAGGAAGAAATAAAACTAGGTGTCACAATCTACCAGCCCATTTTTAAAATGAAAGGTTCCATAAAACACACTCATAAGTTCTTATCATATTACTGCATAAAAACTTTTTCTAATTTTGTAAAGATAACATGTGTCATTTTAACACTAATAATAAATTATGCATTTAGCAATATGTGCAACATGTTCATTGATAAATGCTTTGGGCACAGTGCTCGAGTCAGCTGTCTGATATTAACATCATATCTCCCAGACTCAGTGTTTTGAGAGGCAAATTTGACCTAATAGCCAAAGTCCATAGAGCCAAGTGGAAAAAAATTACCACCAACAACTGACTTGTCAACTACTAGTGTTTCAAAGTTTTGTTGTTTTGCACTGGAGGCTGATTTTATCTCATTGACCTTAGCTTATGCTGGTATTCCTCTGTGACATCAAAGAATTTCTTTTGGTTGTAAATAGTAACAGTATCAGTCCCTAGCTAGAACAGTTCCTGAGGATGAGAAAAGCCCCATCCTTTTTGTGTCAAAGCTTTAAATTATTGCAAGGAGACAGAGAACTCCCTGAACAATGGAGAAGAACAGGAGGGCTGCACTTAGAATGAGAGGCTGAGAGTTGTGCTGAAAGAAGCACAGTTTGGTTTCCTAGAATTGGCTCTTCAAAACCTGTCCTAAGAAGCTCGTATTCCCATTGTTACAGCATCTCTTCCTACTTTTGCCTACTCAGATCGAGGCTGAGAGATCCCTTGAGCTTGATGTTGTTAATATGTCAGTACTGACACTGTGGGGTGTCCTGGGTTCTACGGAAGAGCAACAGACTTTCAGGCAATGCTGTTGTGCCAAAGTTTTTATAACCTACATGGGCAAGACACATAAAGAATTCAAAAAGGCAAAAAACTGGAAAGTAAAACCTGAATCAGTCAGTGACAGAGCCAGGACTATAATATATATATCCTGCTGACAACTCAAAGACTGATTTTTTGGATATCTCTGCCTGTCATTCCACATTTGTTTGTTCCAACAGAAGGATGCATATAGCATGTGATTTGCCCAATAAATATGGTTATATTTCCTCCCTTTCATTTTTCCCTTTCCAGAAACAAACTTACAATTAGAATCAGCTGGGAACTTTTAGCGACATCGTTTTCCACAAAAACAAAACAAAACAAAACAAAAAAAACAAAACCCACAAAACAAAACAAAAAAACCAGTTTACAAGTGGGGGTTTACTGGTGTTGGATTTATTGTCAAAATGAGAATGAATCCATGCTATAATATATATTGTTTACCTATAAAATAAGACACCTGGCATCAAACCTATAGCCTATTTCTTGAATGCTCAATGAAAGCACGTTCTGTTGAGTGTTTCCATTTGTCTTTCTTAAAAAGAGAATATAATCTAATATTTAAATCTAGGAGATTATTTGTGCAGCACTATGTCTTTTTTAGTACCTGTACTTTTCCAGTTTAAAATCTGCAAGGGTATACTTTCTCAAATACATGGATTTTAGGAATTCTACCATATAATTGTCCTGAATAATTCTTGGCCTGCAGATTACTTGCAATTAGTGATTGTTAGGTGTTCAAAAAAAGAAGTTTGAGTTGTTTTGATTATGTAAGGTGGGAGAAATAGGTCATACAGAGCATTTCCATTCTGACTGACTGGGGTCTACACTTAGGCCCAGGTTTCTGTTTTGGAACTCATATTCTGCACACTGTTAATGACTACTAGTCTGTGCTTTAACTTTTCTGTTTGAAAATGTCTGACAGTAAAATCATTTGCTTGAACAGAGGAGGGCATAAGCACAGCCATTTTTTCTAAATTTGTCTGATTACTTTTGCAAATTCTTTTTGCAATCATATCCCAGACTGTTTAATACCCGGATCAAGGATCTTGAACTTTACGATGGGAACTCAGTGTGAGAAGATATTAAGGAAGCGAATGCAGATGTAGAAATAGATTTGAAACAATTAAAAGGAAGACAGGTTATCCAGATCCTTTATCTGCCTGGTGGATATCACACAAAATTTGGTATTCTGGTTTTCCACCCCTCACCCCCAACTGCATGTCATGCTGTGTAGATTTTATACATGTTGCATGGCTAAGATAGTATAACGAAAACCTAAAACTACTCTAGCGTCTCTTTGGGACCAGATAGTGGCTCTTTGGAACTTTGCCTCTGGAAGTGTTTATGCCACTATGAAAGGGCAGACATGACCAGACTCCACTCACATTCATGCCAGTCCTGGAGTCCAGGAGAACCTGTTTCAAAAGCACCACAGTTCTCAAGCAGGAGCCACCTGGCACTTGAAAGAGGAGAGCTGGCTTTGCAGCACTCAGGCACTAAGTAAGCAGAATGACTCAGGCACTTGTTGAGCAGACTGACTGTTCCAGTGTTACTTATAACACATTCCCCATTGGATGGTGCAGTCCTCCATCCTCTCTAGGTTGTCTTTCCTCAGAAAAGCACAGGGAAAGTGATAGTCCCAATAGGCTGAAGATAGCCATACATTAAACATTTGCACAGAAGCTATATAAGCATATATAGTGCAGCCTTAGTTCTCAGGAAACATATTTTCTGCTCAGCGAGGTTTATCCACTCAGGTCCAGCCTGACTTTTACTTACATTCACACAATTGCTTGCCAGCCTATAATGGAGCAAGTTCTTGTATGCTTGCAGTGGAGGCAGAGGAAATACATTTCTGCTTGTAGATTTTTGATGTTAAAATACTCTCAGTGCATAATTAGAAATTATTTTGTCCCAACTGAAATACACTTCATCTGAATCTTCATCTATCAGAAGCTGGAGAAGACTTTACTCACGGAAATAGTCCCACTAGTGCTGCTGATGAGATGTCTTCTATGGATAAAGACTATAGCAAGGAATTGCAAAATTAGAATCATATAATTGTTTAAGTTGGAAAAGACCTCTGAGATCCCTGAGTACAACTATTACCCTAACACAGACAAGTCCACCATTAAACCATGTCCCCATCAGGTTGTAAAAGTGGCATTCTGCACCTGAATTGTTTTCCTTCACTATCTAATGCAAGAAACAGAAATCCTAAGAGAGCACTACAATAAGTTTTCCCAGAAGCTGTATCTGTGTTTTTCTGAGGTTAATCTCTTTTCTGTAACAAGGTTCACTGTGCATTGAATAGCAAATGCAAAATCCTTGTCTACTCCAACACACTGGAAAATACTGTTGCTAGTTATGCTGAAACAAGCTTGGACTGGATGAGACATACAAATAAACCATAATTTTAAAAGCAAATATTTCTTGAATTTACTTGTTCCCTAAATTTCTACTTTACATTGAAGGTGCCAGGGGCTCTTTCTTGGACTGATCTTCCTCCTGATCCAGGAAACAATAGAGATTCAAATAAGCCTAGTCACAGAAGCTTTTTGTCAGGACAAGTTCTTGCTCATAAAAAGCATTTTGCAGGGTTTACATAAATTCTAATTTATTAAGGAATCAGATTTTACATTAAGGACATTTATGCTGGCTAACAGGAAAATGTTAGATTTAGGATTTGAGGAGCACATTTTTCATGACATGCCTGCTGGTAAGCAGAAGTATCTCTCTGGAATTTTGTGACAGCAGCAAAACTGTATTTTGGGGGAGGGGGGGGAGTGTTGTTTTGTTTTGGGTTTGTTGTTGTTGTGTTTGGGTTTTTTTGTTTTTGATTTAGTTCAGGGTCACTAAATGTATGTTAGTCTGGTTAGCCATATTCATCAAAGGTAGATTTAGATGATTTAGCAAAATATTCAAAAGGAATAAATGTTATTTTTACTTCTGTCGTGAAATAATGTTATATTATTGTGACCAAAAACTTAGTCTATGTAAAATACATAGATGAGTAGATTAATTTCTGGTTTTGCATACTACTTTCCCTAATAACGTTTATAAAACACAGGTTATTAAACACCAAACATATTATTTTCCAAAGACCTCTATGAGGTAGCCATGTGTAATGACTGTACACTCAGAGCTGTGTATGTTTCACAAATTTAATTCATTTGACCATTTCCTTGATTTGCTAAGCATTTACAAATGGAAAAAACCAAAAAAAATCTCTATTCTAAAATTATACCCTATGTTTTGCCTCACAGCAACCCCAAATTTGTTGGGAGGTCAACTAGTCATTATATTCATATGGCTGTTTTTTTTGGAATGGCCTTTAAAATACACACAAAATAGCAATCCATACATGAATTGGAAGCTTTCGAGCTGCATATTATTTTTTAATAACATGTCGGTGCTATAAAAGTAACATGAAGTAAAACACTTCACACTGATTCCAAGTATCAGCATGCATTTGTCCTCAGAGAATGTCATGGTCATGGTCTTGCCTAAACCTCTAAAAATAAAGAATTATTTGCCTGGGGGGTAGGTTACTAGAAGTTTGGGCATCCTAACTAGATTCTCCAGGAGCAGCAAAGATCCGTGAGCGAACTGAAATGATGGAGGAACTCTGTAGACAGTCATAGATTCTTTGGGTTATCCTTGGGCTGTAGCACTACCAGGAATCCCCCTAATAAGCTTCACCATATCTCCTTGTGGCTGGTCTGCACCTCCCATTGCTGCCTTTCCCTAGGCAGAAGAGGAGTGAGAAGGTAGAGGTACCAGTAAGACAAGTATGGTAATGAGAAGGGTTTCTTTTGCAGAAGCTATCATTTGTGGAAGGCAATATGTTCCACCTTTCAAGCAGAGAAGTAAATGCACAAGGTGAACGGTCCCTGTCTCCCTAGCCCTTTGCACAGATCAGAAGATTGTTGAATTTACAGCAAAAAGGGAAAAGAACATGAGACATGCTTTTAGTGAAATGTCAGTCTTGAGAGCAGTCTTAAGGCACTAAGGAGCACAAAGAAAAGAAATGTCTTAAACTGTCTGCCTATGCTAGGATCCAATGTAGTAAAAAAGAGAAATGAGAACTGCTTATAGACTTAGGTGGTATTAATACATTTGGAAAGATATTCGTTACTTTAACCTGAAGTTATAGAATTTAATACAGAAAGGGACCAACTGAGTAAATTATTAGAGTAGTACTTCATCAGAATGAAGCTATTTGTCTCTGGATCAGCAACAATTTGAAAATAAATGATGTTGAGTCCTTATGGATTAATGTTCTAGTGAAGAATACCCGAAGTCTGCTGCTGAAAACCACACCAAACTAGTAAGCAGGATGATCATCTCCCTAAGCACTTGTCCACACTACACAAGGGGAATTGTCAGCACTGAAGCATCTTTGATTTTCCATAAGGTTTTAGAAGCAAATTTCCCATCCCAAAAATGACCAAATTCAATTGCAGAAATTCTTTTTTAGGTCTTCACTCAACAGGTGCAAAGTACTGGTAGCATGATTAATAATCATGTACTTGTATGTATTATTTTAGACATTATATTAAGCAAGTCTTCCTTTCCCATCGTGATTCAATGACAACAAAAACAATAGAAAAATCCAATTGAATTCAGTGAGCTTTAATGATACTTTATATTTATATTTATATCTCCATTTCTGGCTAATATATTATTGCTCATCATATATAGAAGTCTTCAGCAGTTAGATTTATTTACATGAGTAGTTCCATATGGGTCCTTTATTCCAAGGAATTTTGGGAGTCACTAATAGCTGGACAAGGGACACTGATTACTGAATTCCTGGCTCTGTTTCCAGCTTTTGATTGACTAGTATGTTTATATGATGCAAAAGTCAACCACAGGATGCCTAATTCATACTTACAGCACTGCATGTTCCTATTATTTTGTGTAATAATATATCATTTACTTTATAAAGACTTTTCTCATTCTATTTTATCAGTGGTTCACAGACGAATTTAGAAACAAGTTGAACATCAGGACTTGTAATTTTTCTAAGCCTCCACTTAGAATCTTTTCCCTGTCAATGTTAATTATAAATTGCATTCATCACACTGAAGAATGTTTATTTGCTTCTTCTGTTTACCTGTTTTTCCTATCTGTAATACCACAGTGGGAATGGCATGTACAATGGCAAGAAAATGACCTATGTCAAACAAATAGATGGTTTGCACACAGATAAAAAAAGCAAAACCAAAATATTTGCAACATAAATCAGATTTTTTTCTTTCCATCTTTTTTTTCCATTGTTCAGTATGAATTAAAGATCTAAACTGCTACCAGCAATAATTCTGCATCTATTCCTCCATCAAAAAATAATGTGATATTTAATAACTTTCCTTGCTGTTTCTTGTCCAAGATCAGAACTGAATTTTTATTTCCCCTTAAGAAGGGAAACTGGATTTTACTGTCCTAAAACCTTAACTCAGTTTAGTCTGGTTGGATTTTTTTATATGTAAATTATTCATTCTTCCTGTTGTACTTGTCATAAATACATAATATTTCTGTTCATGAAAAAAAAGAAAGAAAACAGTGCAAGTGGTAGCAGAGGGAAATGCACTAAATATGAAGGAACAAATAGTCTGCAAAAGGCAGTGGTGAACAGGCCTAATAAGTGGTCCCATTTTAACACTTCAGTCCTAGCACAGCACTGCAATGTCACCCCAGAAAAACACCTTAAATATAATGATGGCAAATTTTTCAGTGGTACTGACAGGATTTACTTTTAGGTTTTGTTCAACCAAGTCACCAGCTTAAGGGACCAAGTGGGAACTGTAAATAGCACTTAAGTTCCTAGAGTGTAATTGAGGTCCAGGAGAGAGGTTCAAACTAGCTATCCCTAATCCATCTCTGCCAATATATAGCTAAGATCTGGATTTACTTACAGCTTGTTTCAGATATTGAAAGTTTACATGATTTCAAAAGGCAACTAGACAAATTCATATAAGAAAAATCCATTGAGAGTTACTGTATATAAGACAACCAGTGCATAGTTTAATGAAGCACAAATGATTGAATGATGGACGAATATTCTTCGGTGGCATCCACTTCTTGACTTTTTTGATAAGAGGACACTGAGCTGAGGTGTGACCCAGTCAGACCACTCTCATGTTCTTATGCATCAAAATAGCTGAGATGGCACATGCATGTTACTTTTCTGATTAGAGCGCCCCAACACAGGTAGCTCACTGAAAGTGTATGTGTTCAGCAGAGAGGCTGCCCACCTGAGAGGGTTAAATGACTAGTGCCCACTTAATTCCATTTGAGAATTATTAACAAAGCATTCTTAAATTTCATGTTGCTCTTCTGGATGGATTTGAGTTCACTACCTGTAGGCACCTTCCCAGAAGAAGCTGGTTGATACTTATCCCTTGAACAACAGCCTAATGATTAGAGCACATCCATGGACTGTGACACATGAATTTTGGTCAAGCCTCCCAAGGCTGGACAACATAGTTACCACCACCACAAAGAGCATGCTAGCCTAGAGTAGGAGGTTTCTATTTTGTAGGGTATTCAGAAGCAGCGGCACTTTTTGTCTGATTTAAAAGCTGAGATCCCAGGAGTAGAGATTCAGGCAGGAAGGGAGACCTGGCAAGAGTGAGAGGCAGTTCTCTTGAGAGGCAGGGCACATACCCTGGTAAAATTCAGGGGTGTGATTTGCCCCCTGCCAATTGCTGGCATACACTTCATTGACTAGGAAGAGAGTAAAAGTAATGAGGAGTCTAGACAGCAAACTCTTGTATCTCTGTGGCCTTGGGGATATATGGAAAATCTCTTAATGTCTTCTGTATACGTCTCTACATTTAAGTCAAGGAAAAGCACAAATGGAAATCAAATCCTTCTAGCTGAATAATTTTTATATTAAGATAATAATTTCCTATTTAGGGCATATGTGTTGAAAGGCTTCTCACATTGCTGCTTCAAGGAAGTTAAAGATGGTCTGTTTCCCTGAGGCTGGTAACATTGAAGTGGAAGCAACTGGAGGGAAGGGGAGAGGAGGCAGCGGGAAGACAGCTAATAATGACACAGCAATCTGCCTTTCCCTGGGGAAGACAAATAAGAAATAACCACAGCAAATGGGAGGATTAAATTGTGAACAATGTTTGCTTAAACCTAGAGTAATTTCTAGCTATTATTGCTTGATTTCCAAGCAAACAGTTTGTTGCCAAATTAGAAAAATTTGTATCAAATGACCTGAATATGATTACAGCTAGAGGTTTATTAGGATATTCATGTTTGTAATAATTACTAAGCTTGTTTTTTATGGTTGCCTTGAAATGTAAGTAATAACTTTTGTGTATTTTATTTCTGCTATGAACATCTATTTCAACCACAACTTTCACAAGGCTTTGCTTCACTCATTAGCCATGGAGGTGCTCAGGCAAAATGCTACAAACCCAGACAGGTCTAAGCTTTCTCTTACCTGAATTTCAAACAGCTAAAAGAGTCTTTTAAAGAAAATGCCTATCTCAGCATCATTCCATTGCTGTTACTTTGCACTAAGAATAGATTCACTATTGTTTCAAATAGAAATTAGTTTACATGGTTTTGTTCCTCTCTTTAAGTCCTTGACAGTGCAATCATTCATAAGTTTATGGTTGAGGACAAATATAGGCATGAGGAATTAAGCCTATATAAGTTGTACCTGTTTTTTTCATATACACCAAAAAGTATTTCTTTACCCACTTTCTTATTTTCTAGGCCATTCATGCATCTGTCTTTTGTGTTTCTTTCATAACTATTTATGCATGTATACAGATGAAATCCTAGTTACCACCCTATTCATTTGCCTGTTTATTATTGTCAATACCTATGCAGAGAAAGATAGAAATTAATGTTGTCATGATATGATTTCAAATTTATACCAGAATTAGATGAACACGGCTGTGCTACTCACAAGTGGGTGACTGATCATGAATGATGGGTTGCCAGTGGCGAATGTATATAATCCTGAAGCAACTCCAAGTAACTAAACAATTCCTATTTAAGGCATAGTTGAGAGAGAGAGAGAGTTTTCAAACAGTTAAATGGGTAATTTTCCTATAAACAAGTCAGAAGTAATTTTCACAATTACTTGTGCACCTCAAGATTCAGATAACCTCCTGGTTCCTCCTAATTGGCCTATAATGGATGACAGAAAAATCCTGCTGGGAGACTTTTATCTAGTACAGAACTGAGACCTGATATAAAATTCATTCAAGTCAAGAAAGGTCGTCCAAAAAAATGCCAAATCAAAACAGGTCTTTTTTGAAACTCTAGGGACCCAGTAGTGTGTAAACAAAAAAAGAATATATTCCTGCAAAATTATCTTACAACTTTAATGTTAGCTGTAGGATAATGTTAAAAGCACATCATCTCAAAAAGAACACTTTATGTCTGAGATATCTGTCACCAGGTGACACCAGCAATTAGATTTTTTCATTTAGCTTTCTCATGTGTTTTATGATGTTTTAATACATATTTCATGCTTTTTGTTTGTTTGTTTGTCTTTGTTTAGGATAATGTTTTGTGATATCTATTCTATGTATCAGATGAATACAAAAAGTAATAAAAGCCTGTTAATTATATTTTCATAAGTATAGCAAGGGTAAAGATGGAAGAGAACAATTAATCTTGCAAGCAGACTTTGGAATTACAATGACAAACATTAACAACCCTCAAAAATCATCTTTTGGCATATAGAGAAAAAAATTAATCAATTACCAAATGCTTTTAATTTTAGGCCGTTTTCAATCACACTGTAATCGTACCAGCAGCTAACCTGCCATTTGACCTTTGTGGATGAGTTAATAATCCAGCTAATCTTGTGAACTGACAGCCAGAAACTGCAATGTTGCCATTTAAGGATGCTTGTTGGAATAAATTTCTTGATATGTTTATAAAATGGGACACATGGAAACCAGGTCTGCAGATAGATAACCTGTACTTCTCAGGAGGAGAATTGGAAGCAGAGGTCAAAGTTCCTCACAACTAGACCAATGTTATCTTGAAGGTAAAATAGGGTGAGTGTTGGTGGAGATTATTTGTTTTGAAAACCAGTGGGTTTTTGTCATATTCTTAACAGTATATTGATTTCAATTTATGTTGCTAGCATAAATAATTTAGGTTATCTCAAGAGTGAATTTTCCTTTTTCATAAAATGCTTCTCTTAACTGCAGATCTGCACTTGGACCTCATTTAATGCTTTATTTGGTGTAATATTACATTAGAGCATACAGGCTAGCCAAAACACAGCCTCACTTAACATCTGGCAAATAACTGAACCAAATAATGAACCTGAAGCACTCCTTGTTGGAGTTTCTCTTTCAAGTATGTGAAAGGTGATGGACTTGTTTCATCAAAAAAATCCAACATGTATTTGTGAACAGAGAAATTACAAGACAAATGGATTTTAATAAAGAAATTTCCTTTAGGTGATGGATGACTGGTCGTCATAATTATTTGCAGGATGAAAAATGTCTTTCTTGGAAAGCGTTTAAAAAGGGACAACATTCAGGATTGCCCGTGAGGTGTCCTATCACTGATCTTTTCTGTTCTGTTTCCCATTTCTGGTCTTCTGTTCATCAGTGCTTTCTCAATAGTTTTGCTTGATAGAAGGGAAGAAATAAATGAGTTGAAAATCCTCCAGTGCAGACCTGCCTTCTATAGAAGAGGTTAGCAAAGTGAAGCTTATAAAGTCTTTGTAAACAGGCTGCATGCCTATAAATCATATTCATTTTATGAAATGTAATAAGGATTTTCATTTAAAATAATTTTGTTCTTGTTTTCCCTTTTCCCTCCAGTAAAAAAAAAAAAACAAACATTTTTGGAAGCCCTTTTATCTATAGCTTTTTAGATTTTTTTTTTTTTTTCACTTCTCCCATGCTTTTGAGGTAGCTGCCACTTCTCTGTCATTGCTCCCGCCCAAATCTGTATCTCTTTGAACTCACTAGAACTTCATTAATTTAACCAATGCAAACTCAGCATATCATCTTTAAGGTATCACTTTTTTACTTCTGCGTCACTACTAGGTGTCTTATTGACACATAAGACTCAGGACCAGTACCTGAAAACATACCAGACTGTCTTAAAAATTTATTTTCCCTTCATAAAATAGATTCTACAGTAAAGTTTGGGGTAGTTTGGGATAGGATGACAGGAGAAAAGATGGAATGGAGAAAAAGAGAGTTTGGTGACATCTCACAAATAATGGAGTGGCTGCCTCAGGACTAGCTTTACACATTGTTCCTTCTAGTCAGCATTTCAATAACACTAAATTACTTTCAGAAAATATTCTGTACTTTGGAGGATAATTTTGCCTGCAGGTGTAATATTCATTCTTTTATACTTTTTGCATACCTCCCTCATTCCTTTCTGACAGCCTGGTTTCAAGTTTCCCAAACTTCCACAGATTCTTTCTGACTTACATTTTTTGATCCTACATTATTATTTCTGTATATTTTGGATTGAAAATGATATAATTATGGCAAATCCAAGAAGTTGGGAGCAGCACAAAAATCTCAAAAAATGGAACACTATCTTCACCACGTTAGTGTTAATTCTGACCATATTCTGTTCACGAATCATTAGGGAACCTCATCTTTTACTTAATAGTATTCTATGAAAAACGATGCCAGTAAATTGCTTCAGTCCTTAGACTTTGGGCCAATAGGAGTAACAAATCACAGACTGTGAATGTTCAAATCACCTTCAATCCTCATTATGGAAAGTTTTGCTAACTACTGAAAAACTGTTAACTACACTTAAAGACGTGATCTTCAGAGCCACTACAGGACATTTTAGCACTCAGTGAGAACACAAAAGTGGATTTTTTCCTGGATGTCATTGGGGTAAATCTTTACATACAGGCCTGCCTCTGGCCATACACCGGGAGTGGCAGAGCTTACATAACCAGTTTAGATTTGTGGTGGAGAGTATCTTGTCCCTCAAATCCTGCCAAGAGATGTACATGCAGATAACAGGCAAGAAAGAGCTCTAAGCAGATATAGAGAAAAAAAGGAAGCAAGATGCCTTTATGGGAATGGCCTTTGCGGGAATGGCCTTTGCCTCTAGCAGGTCTCAGAAGACCTGATGATGCTCTGGGTGGGACCCTTCAGATCTTCTTGTAGGGGAACTGAAAACTACTGAAGTCTATTCTGAAAGGAAGTTTGCCCTGCCCTGACCACAAGAATTACCTGTGAAACTGTCTGTGCAGTCTGGGAAAGCTGCATTTCCCTACTGTAGATCTCATAAGACCTATACAAGCTGACATGTGGATTTAGGAACCCAAAATGTTTGCATAAATGGCTTTCAGTGATTAAATAATTGCCCCCTGAAGCACCCCAAAAGAAGCCAAAGGAAAGAGGAATCACCATCTACAAAAGATTAAAACAAAATTTCTGGTTTCTCAGCCAAGGCATTTGCAGTTACTATGAGCCAAAATAAAAGTAGGAAAATTTTCAAGAGGTGACACCGCTTCCTATGTTGAGCCCTCCTGTCTCCCAAACATCTTGTTGAATTTACCTCAAACTTTCCATTAAATTTCTACTTTGCCAGAATAACAAACATGAAATTTCAAGCAGATTGGTTTGGTCTGGTAAAAGACAAAGAGCTAAAAAAGTCTGTCCTGGAGTGAAAACCTGCTGTCAACTTTAGTACAGAGAGAATATAAAATGAGAAATCTACTGAAATGAACCAAGAGCATGGGTTGTGTATACAGTGCTTATTTCTGAGCAGTAGTATCTAGTGTCATTTAGACTGATGTCAGAGCATAAATTCAAAGCTTTACTTAGATGACTCTTCAGCACTTTGTACTACCAGCTGAAACAAGCACGTCAGGAAAAAATATGCCACCTTTCAGTTTCTTTAGTGCTGCTGCCAGAAGGAGTTGATGTCTCCCATGATTTGCATGATCTCATGGAAATACGATTATTCTCAGAGTTTATTGATAGGTTTTATTCCTAAAATCAAGTAGCACCCTCTACTGGGCTGTTCATATTGATCTTCTGCCACTGAAAAGAAAGACGTCTTGCCTTAAGTAAAATGCCTGCATAATTATCTATACTGGAAAATCAGAAAATGAGACATTATGTGTAGAAATATCAGATTGAGTGCAAGAATAGAAAAGAATAGAACCACTGTGGAAAACTATATACTGTATTTCAGGGTTCAACTCTATGAATTTCAATGGAGTTTGGCTATTTAGCACGAAAACAGAGTTGGCCACAACCTTGTGGTTAGCTTCATATTTAGATTTCAACAGAAGCTGAAAGCCTGAGCTGACACCCATGTATTACATTTGTTGGCACAGATATTTTCTCTCCAGATCAGTGAAGACTTCTTAAGAAATATTTGGAAAGTCAGCTCATGGTCCCTTCCAAGGTAATGCAAGAGATGCATATGTTGATTCTGCAGAACTACTGAAGTGCTGTGGTTTTAGAGGCTTATGCACAGCCGATGTTAAGGACATACAAATACGTCAAGCAGGCAAACTAGACAGATTGCCCTTCCTTTCACTCCACTTCAGAGTCCTTAGTGAGTTCTCTCAAGGTTGAGAGAAATTTGGCTGTTACTCTTTTAGCCTCCATAAATGCCTGATGTCATTTGCTCACAAAACCTGGCAAAAACCTCTGTCTGATCTCTCCCACTTGTGATCTCTCTCTCTCTCTCTCTCTCGTTCTCATTCTCTCTCTCTCTCTCTAAGAAAGTTTCATCTAAATGGCTATTTTGTTCTTTGTATTTCATCTTCTTTTCTATCCCTTCCCAGGAGTGCTGCGACACAACCGACCAGAAGCACCACACCAGAGACTAAGGACAGTTTGTTAGAAGAGCAGCTGTGCAGGAATGACGTGGTGATGTGGCACTTGGCTGAGAAGTTAATCTTTTGAAAGCCAGCTCTGAACAGCACTGAAATCAGCAAGGGTCTTCCTGGCAGTCTAGGGCAGCTTGGATCAGACCCATGTGCACATCTGGATGCAGTTTGTTCAAAAGTGCCTGCACTATCCCACCTTTTATCTGGTATCACTTTTTACAGGGGTAAAGGAAAGCTTCAGCCTTACATCTGATGCTCCTCTGTTTCATGATTCTTTTCCAGTAATGAGATTAATATGTGACTTTCTCATCTGTTTAATTTATTATTGTTGTAGATTTAGAAATTTTTTTCTCTGCTGTCAGTGTATTAACCTCAAAGAATGTGCAACCACTTATTTCAAATGTGTGGGGTTTTTTTACGTAGGAATCCACATTTTTGCCTGGGCTAAATATACTAGCTCACAATATTGCCAGTGAATCAGAACAAAGCATATCTGGGAGAAGGGAACTCCTTGGCACACCCAATACAGAGAATCTGAGTAGGAAAAAAACTAACTTAAAACATTTCTGTAAATCATAGCAGGAGTTAGTCTGTATTTGCTAAATTCTGATACTTTATTTCTTGCACCTATCACATGAAAAACCATGGAAGTATTTTAGAAAGTTCAATTTCAAGTATTCAATAGTTTCTGTGAGAAGATTTTATTCTCACTAGTGTACAGTTATAGATGACAGAAGGAGCAGAAGTACCATGTATTTGCTCTTCATGGCTGGAAATTCCTCAGATTTCAAAGCTGGAAACTTTTAGAAGTGGCTACTCAAATGTGTCATGGAAGAGATAATATCCTCTCTGTTTGCTTTAAGAATGTGGCCCATGAGTAATGTCAGAACACTTTTATTTTACCGAAATATGACCTGATTCTGTAATTCTAGCTTTACGTAGGAAAGAATTGGTTTGTTAAAGAATTCACACAAGCCTATTTTCAGTGGTTACAGAAATGGGTGGGGAAGACAACTTAAAATAAGGTATAATTTTGTCCTTAAGTAGAAGATTTTAGTAACATCTACAGTAGAATCAAGTTATATTTTTGTATTTAAAATGCAGTACCGACATGTTTCAAGGCAGATGTTACACATAATTTTGCATTATCCTTTGATGTTAGTACACACTGGTAAAGAATTTTTAAGAGTACATAGACTTGACATACTGAGAAGAAAGATTTAGAATATGATTGCTTTGAGTTGGAAAAATTTCAAATCATGAGAATTTTCTATATTTGCAATTGGAAATTGGCAGGAATTCTTCACAAACTATTGAATTGCACACTTAACCTGCTTATACCTGTAAGAAAATCAGATTATTTTTGTAGTATGTTAACCACCCATCCCAAAGGGTTGTGAAAAATAATTATCTCCAACATTTCCATATAATTCTTTTCTCCTGGACTTTTGAAAGCATTTTTACATATACTATAAATTGCAAGTTCTTTTATTTAAAGTCATACAGAGGAAGGACTTTTGTAGTTTGTACTATGGTTTGTTCCATGGATACAAAAGCAGCCCTTTTCAACTTTTGTGCCATTAATGAAGAGAAATTCTACAGAAAATACACCATCTTTTGAAACATCTAATACATGCTAATTTTTTTGAAATGAGACAATTTCAAACGATATATGTGTACTGTAATAATGTATTTTAAAATTACAGCATTATAAAATTAATATTAAATGAAATTTTCAAAAGAAAATTTGTATTTATCACCTCCCCAATCTCAATTAATATGATGTATATTTTTCAGTTAGGTTCCTAGATTTTTCTTTCAGACAAGATTTCTGCTCTCCTTTACACAATCTCTGGACATATTTTAAATGGGAGAAATATAAATAAATTTTGGAAAAGCCGATATAAAGCTTATTGGACAAGACACTTCTTTTTAATAGAATGATAAGGAAGTTATGGGAAGGTCAGGAAACACTGAGGATAGAACTTGAAGATAAAGGCTGAAAAATCTGAAGAGAGGTGAAAGTTTAAAACATTTAAGTCCTAGCCAGAAAAAGAAGATGGTGATACAACTAGTAGACAGGTAAGTGAATTGAAAAATATGCTAATAATTTAATTTTACAAATCCTTGTTATGAATAAAAGCTTATTTGTGTGAACTGGAGAGAGAAACTACAGTAAGAGAAAATGAAGACAGCGGAAGAGGTTACAGTGGGTAGACCAGAGCAGCAGTTGATGACTGAAGTTATGCTGAGATAATATATAGCTCCACAAATAATTTCCATGTGTTTTAATGTCTTTTTTTTTTCTCCCAAATGCCTACCAGAACATCCTTCCTTTATTGTTTCTCTTTCATGTATCAGTTTCTTCTCTGATATTTATTGGCCTGCTTTCTAACTCTCCTTCTTTGCCCAAAGTTCATGAGTTTTCCTATCTGATCAGCATGGAAGAGGCACGTTCATATGAACATGGAGTCAGCTGTGTGAGCCACCTCATCCTGAGGCTCTGACACACATCCCATGAAGAATCACATGTGTGTCCTTTTCATGGATCTGACAAGACACACAGCAGCACACAGCTCATCATAGCTTGACATGAACAGTGGTCTCTTGCTTCAACATCAAGCTTGTTCACTGATTTTATCCTTCTTGTCTACAAATATTAGATTGTCTCAGAAGATGTTGCTTACATTATGCTTATCAGTTTTTCTTTAATAGGAGGAGAGATGGTCCAGGCTGAATGTGGTTGGAGGGCTATGCGGTCAAGAATATTTCACTTTCATGTGACAGTGTATTCAGTGTCTCTTGGCACTCCCCTCATACATCACTCATAACTTTCAAAAAGTTATTTCTTCAGAGACTGGGAGTCCAGTGAATGGCAAGTTGGGAAGTCCATCCCTGAAAATGCAGTGGGAGGTGTCCAGCAACTAATGAAAACAATGATGGGAGGAGGACTGTTCTTAGGGACTAATATCTATAGTGGGATAATCACAGGCTCCACACACCGCTGAAGCTAACTGCAAAGGTCTCAGTGCTTTCAGTGAGGGAGTGGATGGTGTCCTACGGGCAGGGATAGAATGAGAATGCTTAGCACAAACCAGCCAAAACAAGTTGTCAAATGGCGTAGGTGAGCTCTTTGTATGGGCAGAGTTTTATGGGCTGCTTGAGTCAGCTGTTTTGGACAATTACTTTAAAGGCAGCAACAGGCACTGAGTCACATTTGTGCATCTGAGTTCATTGCAGAACAAGTTGCTTTAGGCACCCTCTGTGCATTGTCAGCCTATTTTGCACCCTACTCAAAGGACAGATGGATTGGTGTTTGCCAAGATTGCAGATAATGTGCTAAATACATTAAGGAGTCATAACTTATTAGCAAGAAAATTTGGGATCATAAAATGCAACAGAAGAGCTGGTGTTCAGCAAGCCAGCAACTTTAGCAACTCGATATTAATATTATGACCAGTATCAATAATAAACACATATCTGCTTTTACTTTGGATATTTTACCATTCAAGATCTTGAACTAAAATAATCCCTGATACTTTAAAAAATCTTTAGCAAAATTGCCATGCAAGTCTGACATGTAAGAAAAGATATGTAAACTGTATTTTGTTGATATGGAAGAAGTAACCAACTGGCACTCAATGCAGTTGGATACAAGCTGCAGAAGCAAGATTTGGCTAACTTAACATTCAGCCTTCAAAATTCAGGACTAATTTTCCCAAACTGCAACTTGCAGCTGCAGAACATCCGCACAGTTGCCAGAACATGTCACTGCTTTCATGTTCCTGTATTCTTCATACATATAATTTTCAAATTATGGATCTTCAGACAAAGCGGATAGGTGCAATAAGAAATGCAACAGTGATTGCTCACATACAAAACAAAGGGATTTTTAAGACATCTGCATGATTGAAAGTCTATTAGGAAACACGGTAAGCAGAATGGTATGCTGTGGTGCATCCCCCCACCCCTGAAGAGCAAAGTTTCAGGATGGGGAAGGTTCATGCAGCGGGAACAGCTGTTTGGAAAAGCCCTCTTGTCTCTACGACCAGGAAGGAAGTGGTCCTTTGGGAATCTTGTCCAGGTGTAGAAGCAGAGGGAAGAAAAAACAGGGGAAGGCAGCTGCTCACTATTCAGCAGCTGAGGTGAGAAATCCATGACATGAGCTAAAAATGAGAGTCCTCCTGGGAGACGAGAGTCAAGTGTCCAGCCAGGACACTCTTGCCTCCTTGCCAGAATATTTATGCTCATGATGCAAAGAAAGAGATGGTGTAACACAGGAGACTCAGACAGACAAATCTTGGTGAAAAGAGATCACTCAGCACATTTTACAGGTGTTAATTGTGACAGGAGAGTACTTTTACTCAAGGCTGTAAGTACAGAGGATTCCCATGGGTGCCTGTGTGTGACAGGAGCATCCCAGTAGAGATATGTTCCCCTTTGCTGCTCAGTAAATACACACCTTTTTATACTACCTTGACAACAAAAGTCCTTGCAGGAGCATAGCTGTAAGCCTGCTAAGGCCTTTTTATTGCTTTTGTTGGGATGATACTGCTAGTATAAAATTGGTAAAATCCCCTTTTTTCAGAAAATGCTTTCCTGTAACATAGTGCCTCTTACTACGCACTGCATAAGTCTGAATTGTCATGAGTCCAAATAGAAACTTCCTCAATTCCTACATGGTTTCCAGATCAGTTTTATGAATTGTTGATGTTATTTGGGTGCCTGTCAACCTTTCAAAATACTTACAATTCAACGGGAGGTCTGCTGAATATACACCTATGGAAATACACTTGTGGGAACTCAGCTGCAAAAGGAAATTGAGTTGCAGGAGGCTGCAGCTTAGCACAGAGCAAGGGCACTGGTAAGCACACAGTGTCCTGGGGCTGGCAGGATAGGTAACTCAAGTATGTCTGCATGTGATGCAATCACAGCTCTGCCTGCAATGTAGACATGCCTTTGTAGGGACTACTTCCTACTCTTAACGCTAAAAAGCCAAAGGGTGGCGTCTACAAGTCTGCCTGTGGGAAGGAGAGAGAGAGAGGGACTCATTAAGTGTTATTATCTTGTGAATAGACTTGGTCAGACAAAACAATAGGATAGCTGAAGCTTAGGGGAAAGCTCCTCTGTGACGCATTGGGGTCTACATCATTAGCATTTCGTCAGTGACAAAGCCAAAGAAAAAAGTTCTGTTATAGCCCTTTGAAAACAGAAAGGCCAAAGAGGTGAATGCAAGGACACACATGGGGACGTGAAAGATGGACATAAGGTAGGACAGCGAAAGGCTGCTCTTCCAGCAGTGAGATGTTTCAATCAAATTATTTGTGACCGAAAAAGCAGAGAAGGAATCAGGTATTTGTACAACTACAGTAAAGACAAGAAGCAGTGTGAAAAATGAAAGATATCCTCCAGCTGCTCAAAAAATGTAAGAAATTCAAGACAAGAAAATATGTATAATTTCACTTCGATTGATGTATTCCCCACACTAATTAAAACAGAGGAAATCTTAGGATTTCCCTAAGTTTGTGTATCTTCAAATATTCCATGGACTTCCAGAGTGAATGTAAAATGTGGCATGACAAAAAGACTGGTGTTGTGGAATAAGATTCAGTGGAGAGTCAGGATGTGGGGACTTGTGGGCGGTACTGGGCTGAGCGTAACTTCTGATTTAATTTGCACAATGAGTAAGAGAGAGGGAAAACTGATAAAGAGCCCAAAGATAACATTTGCTGCTTAGATTATGGGGTGCTGAAGATCATCACATTGATACCACTGGAGATCTGGGTTACAAAATATGATATTTAGTCAGAGTACAGTCATAGGAGCTTGATGAAAGAACCATAAAATTTGAATAATAGTACTATTCAAACTTAATTATAAACAGTGTTCACAACAGATTTCAAAATAACACAACAGAATTCCAAAGCAGAGGAAACAGATACATGCCTTACCTATTACTAGCATTCAATCTGTATTTGTTGGTTTTGACACCCTAACAATTTCTGGAGGAGGAAATAGAAAAGACTAAAATGCACTGCCTAATTTCACAAGAGAAGGCATATTAAGAAGACAAAGTCCACTGCCTGTGTATTAGTTTGTCACACTCAGGCTCTCTTTCATTTATATCACTGCCTCTGACATATGAGAGACAATCTGGAGAAAAAATCTTCACTGCTGTCATCCTTCTCCTCAGATGTTCTGCCCCTCAAGGTATCTATCCACAAGTGCTGCTGAAGGACATTGCGCCAGCACAGACTAAAATAAAGACTTTCTAATGAAACAACATAAGACTGTTTGGGAAAATAAGATGTTTGCCTAGCATACCAAAGAGGAAGGAGGAAGGGAAAAAAAGAAAGCATGCTGGCAAGACTTACAGCTGAGTGATATGGCCCTGCAAGTGGGTTTGCGGGGGAAGGTCTCACTTTCCTGCCAGCCACCACGCTCTGCATAGCCTTTGAAGAACAGGACTGTGCCTTCAGTTCAACTGAAGTGGACAGAGAGACCCTACTCACTGCCTTGCTAGAGAGGATAATGTGTGCGAAGCACTACAGCAGAGCAAGGAGGGTAGGTACCTCTCATTTGGGCTGGTTTTCAGCAAGATTGCAGTGCCCTGATTCAATAGGTGGTTTTGCTACATGATGAAGTGAAATAACTTTAGCTCTTCTGCTTTGACAATAGAGCAAGGCCTCCTAAAATAGCAGTAGTTTCAGGCACTTAGTATAAACATGCCATTTGTCAAAATATTATTTGCTTCGCAGAGATGATTGATGAGTGTACTATTTTGTGCTAAGTATGACAACTTTCTGGAACATTCCTTGTTATGACCTTGAACTTTGCTCCTTGCAAGGCCAGCTGAGGCTGCAAAAGTGTAACAAGCATGTTCTTAGTGGTGACATTGATATCCTTATTTCTGGATAACCCTCTGCTTCTAGATAAATATTTGCCTTTTAAAAATGCGGGAAAAGGCCTTGAATGTGCTTAGAACACTTTGTCAAATCAGTTGTCTGAAATCCAACTGTTATATCAATTAATTTTTGTTTACATACAGGAAATCTTTAGCTGTGTCTGAGCCAACTGGTTGTATATCTTGAAGGATAGGAAAAATCACTTGAATATTTCTGACTTCATCAAAGATCCTTTATCAGTGTCTTGAAATAGTCATATAATATTTGAAAGAAAAGCTTTTCCCTGCCTGCTCTATCTTGCCTGGAGACAGCTGACATCAGCAGCATGTGTAATCCCAGAAGACCTTCTGTAAAATATATTTGTTGAACTATGTAAAGTGTTTTGGGCGAAGAGAGAGAATAAAAAAAATATTCCTAACCTTTTTGGCACCTCTTTTTTTTCCCTGTTCTAGGACTCTCTGCAGCATGGCACATTGCAAAAGAAAAAGTAGCAACAAAAAAACACCACTTTTTGGTTATTCCCAGAAGAAGAAGCAGCAGGAGAAGGTCCATGAGACAGAATGGATGCAGTTACTAAATACATATTGCTGGCTCTGGTTCTTGCTTGTTTAATATACTTTCATGTAACTAATTTATTATCTGTCATTTCCTCACAAGTCTTCAAAGGCTTAAAACTTTTGAGTGGGCTGAAGCACTACATGTCCCACTGGTACCAAGATCACAAAGCCTCTTGCATCTATTTTTCAATATAACTGCAAGGATTCAAACTCTTAGGTCTTTATCAGGGGTTGCAATATAATTAGAATGATGCAGTGAGTTCCGTGTCAGTGGAAAATGAATAAGATGGATGTTTGTAATATCACTACTGGTAATCTCAATTTTATTGCTATGAAGAGCACTAAAATTTAAAAAATTAAAAATTTACAAAACAGAGAGTTCACATATCTCACAAGGTCAGTTTCTCTAGCTGACAGTAATGGCATGTACTATAGTAATCTACATTATTGTACTATTCAGAATGGATTAAATTATCAGTTTCAGTTATACCAGAATTATTATGTCTAGTTTATCTAATAATATCTGTTCATAGCACTGAAAATGACACACATGATTTTGAATCTTTAAGTAGAATTTTCCTTGATTTTAGTGAAGATTGAAACAAAAATATAATCACAGGAAGCAATACTCCAGTAAATCCGGTTTTCATTCAGGTGTGAAAAATCTCTTCAAACATTGAATGGATGTAATTTTTTTTTAATCTGCTATCTTGAAATTTATACCATTTTCTTGTTCTTTCTAATGGAGCATATGGTTAAATCTGGTTCTCGGGTACTTTAAAGAAGTCAATTTTCTGGGACAATATTTCAAAAGAAGTCAGTTTTCTGGGAAGATATTTTGTATAACCAAGGAACTAGTGAAAAAACCCAACTCCTCTCAGAGCTTCACTTGTAAATCCAAATGTATCCCAGAGAGTCAATCTGGTTTCACCACAAGTAGAAAAAATATTCAATACTAAATTTTCAGCCTGGACAAAATAACGTTCCAAACATGGAATGGGACAGAAATGTGAGAGTAACAGGACCATTCTAACAACTGAGTGATTGGCCAGGTACCACCTGTCTGGTCTATATCCCTCCAACGTTATGTTACACCTGTATGCTTAAAAACTGACCATGCCAACAGGAGAGGTTCAGCAGCAACTACTCTGGCTGTGTTCCCACATTTCTTTATAGCCTCTCTGGATTGTATTTTTTCTTCCTAGAATGGAAATGATGGAGTAGCATGTGTTGCAGTGATTTAGTTTGCATGGAGCCTGGACTTACTCCCATGCACCACAGCTAAAGGGATCAGAGAACCTTTCTGCCCATTGTTGGCCAACAGAAGTTGTTAGTGATTTGCTCAAAGTAAGCTTTGTGCTCTTATTTGGTTGTGTCTAGACAGCCGACTACTTTGTTGCTATCCAAGGAATGTGCAGCTAATGTCAGTGATGTATTCACAGGAAAACATTGGTTCTGGAGCATAGGCTCAACACAATCAGTGCAAAGTGTAGAAGCCAAAAGGCAGGGTATTCTTCCTTCAGCAGGCTATTTATTATGGGGCCTACTTAACTTCCTCAAGAGCAAAAAAAAATAAAAGTCACAAAAAATTATTACAAATTTCACTAATTAAAAATACAGCTAATATTCAGTTTGATAGTTGTAGCAGAGATTTAGTTAAGAGGCATTTGTACATATAAACACACATAAAACTCTTGTGTGCTCCAAGCAGAAGAAGCAGAACTACCTCATGTTCTTCACTGGCAAGTGGAACTGTCTTTGGATAAAGATTTATGATCTGTCTTGAGTAACTGTATTAACAGTTGGCAGGTGTTTAGAAAAAGCAAAATGACAATCCAAGAGGTCATTATGAAGAAAACTGAAACCAAACAGCAGTAGCATATTTTGGAAAGGAGAAGAATAATACCTCAGCAAAAGTTTAGTTTCTGTTAGGTTCCAATGGAGTTATGCCTGCTTACAGAAATGACCCATCATATAGTGATGGGTTATCCTTTGATTGTTTCTGAGGGAGAAAAGTCAACTTTGTAAAGCCAGCATTGTAAACTACGACCAATCCTATGAAGGACCAGGCAACTTTCTTACAAAGGACTGAACAGATGCAATAATTTGTGCCAGATAACAAACATTGCCCCTATTTATCAGCTGTGCAAGCAAAAGTACAGAAGAGATAACTATATTGTCCACAGCCATGCAAGGAGGGTTAAACATGGCAAATTTTCTAGGTGAAGGGTGCAGGCAGCAGACCAGAGCATGAGGTACTTGATGTTAGATATAACCCTAACATTGCAGTAGCTTTGTTTTTAACTCAGCAATGTATCTGGCATCTTGTCTCTCCTATACATCAAGTGCAGGAAGACAATATGAACAGTTTCTAACTCTACCTCATAAACTTCCCTGAACAGGCACTGGAGTTACAATAACATCTTTGTTGGCAAACATTTCCAGGCACTGTAAATCTGTCTGACTACAGGAGAGATGGCTGATGTGCAGACCTCTAAGTCACCGTTGTTAAAAAACAGAGCCCCTGTTCATCCATCTTGGGCCTTATTTTATAGCACACCATATAAATGAGAACTTAAAATAGTTCTTTATCCTTCCAAAGTGCACAGTCACTGGAAAGGATAACACAACAAGTTTAGCCTCGGGAACCTGAATCAGCTGAGAAAAGAGCAACTAAAGGACGCATCTATGTTTGCCTGTCCCTACCCAGAGGCAGCCTGTGCAGTCCATACCTATGCCAGGGTGCTCTTGCTCACTTAAGAAATTGAATCTCTTCACACAAATATTCACCAGACCAAGGCAAGAAGCTGCAATCCTTATCACTTAGCATCAGGGAAGCAGTGCAGTATTGTACAAGAATGTTCCCAAGGAATGCAATAACATGAGCTGGAATGATCTGGCCTCTTACCACATGAGGCTGTGGAGAGAAAAATAGTTATTCTTCCCTGCCCATAAGCACGCAGGAAGACACGCATCTATCCTTTGTTATCCATACTGCAATGTACATTTATAAGTAATAACACAAAGATTTTTTCTTCATGGTTTTCACAATATCTTTGACATGGCCTAGATGGAGAGGATTTCCACTTTTGAAGAGGCTTAAGGTTTTGAAAGATTTTAAGAAATGCAAGCAAACACAGTTTGTTTTAACAAGTGATCTCAAAATGGTAAGAAAAATATTGGAGAGTTAGGGCTATCGGTTACTATACTATACCATACTGTACTATACAGTTTTTCAGCTCCTTACTCTGCAGCACTATCCTGAACCTTAAAAGCTTTCCAGGTGGGACATGCATGGAAAAAAAGTTTCACCTTTTTTTTTTCTTTCCCCCAGCAGCTCCACTGCAGAGCCATATTTAGAAATGCTTGATTGTAAGGTGTTTGGATTTGGCAGGGAATGGCTGTGATGCACTTTCCCCAGGGCCTGGGAAAGAGAAGCAGGCTGCAAAGACAGCTTTCACAAGTTGCTTTGAAAGGCAGTGTATAATTATAGAGGCTGGCAATGAAAGACAGAGAAGCCTCCAGGGATACCCCTTGCCCATTCTGCCACTTACAGGAATTCTTGTCTTTGCAGTCAAGTTCTGTCGTGTCCCGAGTAAGAAGCTCGGTCAGCAGTGAATGAGACAGCTTGCATCATCTTTCTCCTTCAGCTAAACTATTAAAAGGAGGCAGGTTTAAGGATTTTTTTTTTTTTTCTTGACAGACCTGTGACTCATGAACACCGCAGAAAGGAGAAACCAATAAAAAACTATTTCTACACTTTAGCTTTGAGCTTCTCTTTTAAGGATCACCTAAGGTAGAGTGTTCACAGCTTTTGTTAGTAGTGCTATTATAATTTATTAGTATTATTATTACCACTACCATTACTACGATTTTGTATTTAGGCACCTTACATCCACTCTAAGAACAGGTTTAAGTATACAGCAGATCTGTGTGATGATGCCTGAAAGCTTTGTACTTTTGAAAGCTCAGCGCTAGGGCCACCTGCAGAGCTTTCTGAGAAATGTACACCACCTCCAAAGATTGTTTTCAAAACCAATATTGGCTTCCCACAGCCAGGGCCTGTTCTGCTGAATGCCAGAAACTCCTTGTACCAGCCTCTTGTCTGCCTTTGTGCTGTGCAGTATTTCTGCTGTAGTTCTGGTGGCAGAGCTGGGAGGGAAGCACTATGGAGCTTTCACAAACTGCCTTTTTGTCTGTCAGCAGCACCTCGTCCCTAAAGCTTATATCAAACTCTGTGCCAAGCCTGTGGCTTAAGCCCATCTCTGGACTGGGCTCCCAAAAAAACTAAAAAAGAAAAAATTTAATCATCCCCACTTCTCTTTGCCCTATGCTAACTATTTTGGAGAAAGATATGTGCTACATTCTCTTTAAAGGAATTTAAAAAAGAAAAAATCATATTATGGGATGGAAGACACATGAGGCATGAAGAAAAAAATGGGCCAGGAAATGGTAACATAAAAGAGAACCCACTGCAGTTTTAAAAGACTTTCTTATTTGTTATTTTAATTGCTGTTTTCAAATTAAACCTGAAACAGTTCACCTGAAAATGTGTCAATATGTAGCCATGAATTTTGTACATGTTATTAGTTCTGGTCTCTGTAAAGGCCGTTTCCATTAGTGATAAAATAGACAGCAATAGCTGGAAATACAGAATTCTCCCAAATTCACTTCTCCTGGTTCTTTTTTTCTGGAGTGCAGGATGCTGCAAAACACCCTCCAGAATTTAACTGTGCTTCACATGCAAATAAATGCAGCTGAATGGAAGTGGAGTTTCTGTCACATTTATTAATTTCAGCACCTGTTTACTTTCCAAATTGGAACAAAAGGTCAAAGCACACTGTGCTTGACAGAAATTATATAACATTTTAATTCAGAAATACTAGACTAATTCATTTTGCCATTTTTTAACCCAGAAGAAGCATTTTGATGTTCTATTAATTACGTCAATTCACCTAAGTCAAATTATTTTGCTTCAGTTTTCAAAAACTTTGGGTTTTTTCCTTGAAAATTAAACCATTTTAATGAAAATCAGACATCTGGAAACTTGTTTTCCTATTCTGAAAAGAATTTCTGAGCAGCTCAACAAACACCTCATACCATAGTATAACATTGTGTCAAATTCTTCTTACTTTGTGCTGAATATACACAACCATGTATATTCTTCATGTGTCTGTGAGGGATTCTTAATAACATTTCTGTTTTTAAATAAATTGTCTCAATTGTCAATATTAGATGTTAATTACTACTCAGTGAATATATTAGGAGTCTGCACTGCACAAGATTCTGCAGTCATGGACAGTCATGAGCAATTGGGACAGGACTTTCTGATGTCACTATTGCTTTCTATTGCAGAAGGAATGGGAGAAATGGAAGTTGCTCAGCAGGTTCTCCTTCTGGTAAGGAAAGTGGAACAGAAACTGCAATGCACCAGCTTTTCCTGCAGCTACTAGGTATAAAGGTACAGGTTTCCCTTCAAATAATATCAAATCACACAATTTTATTGTAATTACCTAAATACTGAAAAAGGAGACTTGCTTGCTAAAAATTTAAAGAACAAATTTGAATGTGATTTAGTTTCTCAGGATCTGTTCATTGACTGTTGTATCAACTTTCTTTAGACCTGTGCCAAGTGAGTGAAAAAAAGCAGTTTTCCATAAAAGATTCCTGAGATCAGACATAGATACTTTACGTCACCTTTATCTCTTCTGCAACACTCCAAGAAATTCTTTAAATAAGTGTGTGGGATTGTAGATACTTTTGGAAACCTAAGCTTTCCTTTACTAGAACGCTTCGCTGCAATCAGAAAGATAACCTACAGAATTTTGAGTTATGTGTTATACTACAGGAGTATAGTTTTAGCTGAATGGTCTTCCTCTGACGGCACAACCAGCAGCACAGTATCTGTATATTTTCAGAGCAGGGTTGGAGATGCTGCTAAGAAGACTCACACCTCGCACATTAGAAAATTCCTCATGGTTTTCTTTTTCTCACCTCCTGTCCCCCAAATTCAGCGAGTGACTTGGATGAATAGCTCAATAGCCAACTATAATCAGTATACTAATTATATGACAATCGCTGCACAGATGTAATAGGTGTTTTTAATTCCTTAAGTATTCTAGCACATGTGGACAAAATACGTAAAAGGAGGGCAAAACAATACCAAGTCCTTTTAAGACACATCCTAGCTTTCACACCTGCAGTTTGTCACGTCTAGGAGGTATAAACTTGTACATTAGTCAACATGCCTACTGCAAATTATCCTACTACTGTGGTGTTGAAATAAGTAGTTCAGCATTAAGCAAAACATCCTGATGTTTGTCTTTTATCATCATAGGAGAGGTGTCTCTAAACATGCAGTGAAAAAAAAAGACACTTATGTAAAAATAACTATTCAGAATCAAAGCTAGTTAAAAAAAAATTTTTTTTTTCCTTTGCTGTAGTTCTAAACCTTTTAATGAGTTTGTGCAGCTTAAATGGTGGAATAAATATACTCCATCACATGAGTGAGAGCTAATAACATGCAGTTCTCAAATAGTTTAATTAACTTGAATCTGGGGTAACTGAAATTATTGCAAATGTTTCACAATTGCTTAATGTATAAACCTGGGTAGCACTTTTTAACGTGTGAAATAATACAAAAACCCCAAGTCATTCAGATGTATTTTAAACATGTGCAGTCTCTAATGCTACATCAATATTCAAGAGCCCATCCTAGTAGAAAAACAACAAATTTATTGGGAGGAATGGTAGAGTTATTAGAATAGCTACATGGTGAACCTAGATGAAAATAGAACTGATATGGGTGGAGGATTAAAATAAGAGTAGGATAACTAGCAAAGACATAAAATACCAGACATCTAAATTTAGGACCATTTGAATGCTCCAAACTTTGTTTTCATTGGCTTTGTGTGGTGTTTCATAAAGTTATTTGGATGGTGCTGAGAGCCTATAGCAAGCAGTCTTTGCACAAAATATTCTGTAGATCATCTTAATTTTTTTCCCTAAAAGTTGTTAACAGAATAAGAATAAAGATTTTTATAACTTCCATTTCACTTGGGCATGGCTGTCACAACAGTCTAGACTGCATAAGCAGCTTGTGAGTTTACAAGAAGCTATTTAATTCAAAAAGAAAATTCTCATCATGCAATTTTACCCTCTTCTGTTTAACGCTGGGCTAGTCTCACCTGCAGAAGTGTCTGATGATCATTTCTCCTTCTGCAGCTTGTTCCTTAAAACCTCTGTGGAAAGTTAGTGCTGGAACTTTATGGCACTTTGATTAAGAAAGGAGAGAGAGTTCTTCTGTCCTCCTCACTGAAATACTCCCTGATTCCTAAAACATGCAGGAACGACCTGTCTCTCAAAAGGAGTACAATGAGAGCAGGTTAGTGTGGGAGGAATGGTTTAAGTTGTTTTTTGCCCTGTTATTCCTTGTCTGGGATACCACCTTGCAAGCTGAAGTTGGCCTGATGTCAGCCATGTGAAGGTTGTTCATCTGGTCTGAACAAATCACATAAGCTCCCTCTGGAGTCAATGGAGGAAGATGAGCATGTCTGGAGAGCTGCTCCAGATATTATAGTGGCTGGCTTTCTAATTAGAAGGACCTCTTTCTTACAGTCCGTAATTCAACCCTCAAGGATTCTCTCAGATGTCGCTGTTGAGCGGATGTCGAACAAAGAGAACTTGAGAGATTAAGTGCAAAAGAGGTCAATTTATTTATTAAATTTAGCTTTTATATACAAAATTAACTCTCACTTGATTGGCCATTAGCTGTATGCCCCTCGCAGCTAATTGGCCACTTGGGTCTATGAGAAAGGAACACCTTTATCTTAGTTTAAATAAACAAATAGATTCTTTCTCACGAGAAAGAGGTTTCTGTGCTGTCACACTCAGACTAGAGACCTGTGTTTCAGATGGCTAGAGCTAGGTGAGAGGAATCTTACTTTCCATAAAATACTTCATGAGTACAGCAAAAGATTGTTTATATTCAAACTAGGAAAAAAAATCAGGGAGATTCAACTCTGCACCAAGTGGAGCTCACAGCTAGGAGTTTCCCCTACTAATCTTTATGGAAATTTTTTTACTCTCCCCACTTCAACCACTTGCTGAAGTATCTTTGCAAAGCTTGTTCAGGAAGAGATGGAAGACATACACAAATCTATGTCACAAGCAGCTTTAGAGAGAAGACCGTTCACATGTATTTCTGAACATTGTGTTATGCATTGCTCCTTGAAAAATCTCAATCCATCTCTAACTTTTTATGCTAATTAAGTTATTCCTTTCTAAAGAGTAGAGATAGCTGTGAGTTACCTGACATAATCCTCACTCTCAGTGATCAATTTCTTCGAGATTCTAGAACCTGGTGTGTGTTCACCAAAGGGAGAACTGAAGGCTGGAGGTAGAGATCAGTCAACTGTAATGGAAGATTCTTGTTCAAAGGACCCAAATAAACTTACCTTTCTGCATTTTCATATTTTGAAAGAGAACATACCTATTTGCCTTTGTGGTGATAGCCCAAGAGATGGCAAATTGCTCTCCAAAGTGAAGCAGGAAGGGACAACTTGCCTTGGAAGGATATTATGGCAGCTCTTTTCTGGGAAGATGTTCAGAACTGTGCACAGAAAGATCTCAAAGCAGGTAAACGAAATGTGGGGAAAAAAAAGTAGGAAAAGAAGACATGAAAGGATTCAGGTGAATTCGGCATGTTTACAGACAAAATGAGTCACCACTTTCAAGTTTTGTTGGTCTGTAATCTGGCCACCTGAGTTGTTGTAGCAAAAAGATGGAATTGTATGCAATTTAAAAACTACACAAATGCTTAATAGCTCTAAAGGAATCCATATTTAGTTCTTCTTTGCTTTTTACAAATCTTTTAATTGACTTATTGTTCATTTTGTAGACATAACTGAAATATTTTTCCAGACGGTTCTGGTTTATACTCTGTATCTTCATGTACACAGGTGTACGTGTATAGCTATGTATTTAGTGATGCTGGTGGGTGGTCTGAGAATTTATAAAAAGAAATTGACATTATCTATCTGGCCCACAAAATGCTAACAAAAAGAGACATTTTTGGATTATGAAAGATTTACATTTTCCCTTGGTACCTGCTCTAGCAATTTGAAAATCTCTTTGTTTCGACCCTTTGACAAAGACAGCAGGGTGTGTGGTTTAAAGAGGCAGATAAAATCCTGAAGACTTAAAAGAAAACATTTTTTTACATTTCATGATCACTAAATAAATGAACTTTCCTACTCAGGAGGGAATGATAACTTGGCAGGGATGTAGAGATTAAGAAAACTTCATTTTCTGTTTTGCAATATTTCTTAAATGAAAGGTCCCTTTCTTTTCAATGCATGAGTCTCTGTGAAATTAAAGCCTTACAGTTGTTTAAAAATTTTACTTTATCTTCAAAATATGGAGCCATGAAAGGGAATGTTTTTATAGAACAACTCTATCCATGAAAATAACTTACTCCTGCACATATGCTAGAAAAATAAGGGAAATAAGTCATAGAAAACAGCTTATGATCAGCAATTTTATTTTGTTGTTGTTTGTGATTTAACTGATTTAACTCCCTACTAGTTCTTCATTGTGACATTTAAAATTTTTTTTTTTTGGAGACTATATGAGTTGTTTGACCAGTTAATAAATATGTGTTTCCAAATTCTTGAAACTGAGATTTGGAAATGGTAACACTTTTGCAAGTATTCAACATGATCCCAGTTAAGGAAGTTTTTGCTCCATGAAGGCAATTAGATAGCATGGGTTTAGTTGCTCTGTTGGTCCTTGTAGCACCTCTTTTCATTACCTTTATTAAATAAAATTTAACAATTACTTTCTGTTCCAGGTCTCTCCTTCCAGAGTGCACTTGCTGATTCCTCAGCTTCTCGTTTTTGCTCAGCTGAACTGAGGAACCATGGCATTAGCAAAGTGCATGGCTGGTTCCCTCTGCTTCACAGACTTCCAGAGTCTCTCTGCAGCCAGTGGAGCCCCAGCAGTTCCCTCTTGCCCTTCTGGTGTGGTAAGACTGTACACAGCTGCATTGTGCATAGGGAGCTATATAGCTCCCAATAAACATTCATCTCCAGAAAAGCAGTGGTATCCATTTTCTTAACTTTACTGGAATCAGGTTTTAAATTACTTTATCCACAATATTTTAAAGATGTTTCATGATAATAGCACTTCAGATCTCAATTTCTTTTTTTAAGCTAAAAGTGCTCTGAAATGTCAAATATCCTTTCCTCAAATATTTCATTTTCATCACGAGGCAAATTGCATTTACATTGCCTAACTTACAGATAACAAAAGGCAAAATTTCTGGCACTGAGTGACTCAGTGAATACATTGCAGCATTATTCCTCAGAGCACAGCTTGGTTGCACCAACCCACAGGGAAACGAAAGAATTCATACCAATTCATCCCTACAACTCCTTGCTTGGTGGCCCTTGTTCACCTCCCCCTAATTTCTGTGTGGTAGAAGTGTTTATGATACATCTGCTGGGAGCTGACTCACATCTAAAATAAGTAGAACCTTCGTGAGTCCGAATGAAATCCTGGCCCCATTTCATCAGTGCTTATTGTGTGTGAGCATGTTCCAGAAGCAAAGTGGGGAGTGCTGAAAATATGGAGAAAAATTTGATAGAATTCTATTATTTTGTCTGGATGTTTTCCTTCTGGTCTCTCTTTGAGGCTTATAAAAATAACTGAAGTTATTAGGGCAGTGTCTTACCTGCCTGTACTGGATTATCTGCTTGCAATAGAAGAATAAAGGAAAATATTCAAAACTAAGATAACATGGACAGAAGAAAGAGGAGAGCTTTTGGAGACATTACTGCTCTGCAACTATCAGACAATTTTCTGTGTTACAACCCACTGTATTGTGAGTCAAATCTTTCTTCAATAACTTCTCCATTGTCTTTTTTATGATATACTTGTTTGAATATTGCTTCTCAAATTCAGAGCAGTAAAACAATGATTGTCCCCCCCTACCCCCCACCCCCCATGGTTACTTCATCAATACTACAGCTGTAGTGGCAGGAAATATTTAAGGACAAAACCTTTGTACTAACATGAAATTATTTAAATATTTTATTGCCAAATGGAAAGCACAATAATTATGTCAAGGTTTGCCCTTTGCCCAACAAGGCTTGAGGTAAGTGGACAAACTAAGCAACCCAACCGGTTTCAAAGCTGACAGTAGCTTTTCCAGTTTTTTAGGATCCTACAGTTGATACTATGACTGAATACAAAGCACAAGATTTAATTGTGTAGTTCCCATTAATTTAATTGCAATTTTGTAGCTAAATACCCTAGATAGCACTAAGTAGCTCAGCCTCCATTACCAAAAGTCACAGATTAAAATCATTGCCCCTTGACTGCAGAGGACTGACATTTTCTTTTCCGTGAAATAAATGGATTGTGCACTTAAGACCATAATAATAGGCAACTCCTTCTTTAATTTTAAATACTTTTATTCTATTACGAGAGGCAAACTCATCTGAGTGCAGCTATGCTGTATCATTTCCTTATGGTGCAGTTAATTATATTTAAAATTCTATGTTAAAACAAAAGACAATAATATACAGTAAAAAATTAATAAAAGAAGAATTATGCCTGTAAAGGTGACATAAAAGGAATGCTTGCTGTTACCCTAAAGGTGATAAATCTATTGAAAAGAAAAACACTGCATATTTTCAGCTGATGCAGCATTTTGAGCAGGTGGACATGCCTTCATGCTTTAGAATTTCAGTAATTTACAACAGAGTGCCATGGAAAAAAGTAATTGGACAGAGAAATTAGTGTCAAACTTCTGAAAGTCTAAATAGTTGAGCCAGAAAGAAGGCTGTAATTTCAAGGAGAAGACAGTAGCAATTGCAGACATGTTTAAGGATTGACTAAAAATCAATTAACATGAGTAGCTAAAACATATTTTTATAGTATTAAGTCTCTCGAGACATGTTGTCACATGCAGGACACTTTTATTTATATAATTTAATTCTCAGAAGTGTGCATCAGAGTGGAAAATATAGTGTCAGAGATCTGTAATGGAAGTACTTCAAAATCTTAAGTGTTTGAAACCTAGCTACAGAGGGAAAACTTTAATAGTAGCATTAAAAGAGCTTAAGGTATTTGGCAGAAGGCTGTGAAGTCATCTGGGTATAATCAGCCACATAAACTGCACTTGATAGTGTGATCCCATGATCTGAACACTGAGCAAGAACTATTTCTGCTGTGAAAGGACTCAGATGAGTTGTAGTGCTCTTCCATGTTTTAAATGTAAGTTATTACATTGTGAGTGTGAGTGTGTGTGGAGGTAGGGAAGGAATATTACCTTGTCTAACTGACAACCTCGTCTGTGTTTTGTGCTGAAAGCATAAAAAATAGTCTCCTTCCTTTAAGTGATTGAATATCAATGACAAAAAAATTGTAATGTAAAAAGAAAAAGACACTGAAAAACTAAACAACTAAACATTTTGGTGCGTGGTCACACACGCATATGCATACATAACATGAAGTTTATACATTTGTACACAAACATAGGTGTACACAAATTTATTTAAATATTAAATGAATTCTCATCCAAGTGAAACAGTGAATCACAGATTTTTTTAGGAAGTATTTGAGCATCATTTCTGCTATCTAAGCAAGAGAGCTTCTTGCCCTTACTCATTTATACCTCAGCAATTGGAATGTCAGCAAACACCTTAGAGAAGAAGGAGGACTTTGATCACTAGATCCATCCAGGATGGAGTAGTGAGTTTCTGTCTTCTCATAAGGTGAAAACAACATTCCTTGCAGCACCACCTCCAAAGAAGTTCAACAGGGAAAGGTGTGACTGAGCAACTTTCTCAGACATAGATGTAAACTCCTTACTCAGCAAATCCTAGTCCATAACTCTCTGACTCGATATCAGTACAAATACATTAATTCTGTTATCATTCTTTTCTCTGGGAAAGCTTAGACTCTTTTCTGTTTTCTGTTTTCCCCCTTTTCTTCTTTTTTGTTCTTTCTTTTGTCATTTTTCTTTAATCCTGTTTACTAGATTGTAAGAAAAAAAAAAACCACAAACAAAAAACCAACATAGGAAGGATGTAAATGTGTGATACCAAAGCAGCTGAATTACTATCAGGAGCATGGGCATTTTGATCATCCCCTCTCAGGAACTCAGAGTTCATGAGAGGGTGCCAGCACGGCTCTTGTTAGTGGTGTCCTTTGGGTTCCCTCAGGCTGTGCAGTTTATTTAGTTTCCAGGAGGTTCAGTACCTTGAACTTATTTTAACTTGGCAGGCTGTGAATCAAGGTAGCCCTCAGTCTTCCCCCATAATGAGTGATGTTTAAAAAGTTCACGCGCACTTATAACCCAGACAGCTTTTAGTTATAGTCATTAGGCAGCTCTGCCTCCAAACATCATAAAATATAAAGAATTACTCCTCCAAAGAACAATATCTTTTAAAGTGAATGGTGCATTAAACTGCATTAAACTACTTCCAAATCCAGGCACTTGATTTCTATTCATTTGAACTGTGGACTTAAGCAGTTTTAAGCTTGCTTTGGATGGAGGAACCTGTCAGGAATATTATCACATCAGTTATGCTTTCCTTCCAGATTCTGAAGGTGCTTTCATGAGCCTACTTAATTAGTTACTGTACCCCTAGTATGGAGAGGATAATTGCTATAATGAGTCACACATTAAGTGGGATCTGGAAATATCCCAGAAAGCATCAGATTTTCTCAATATTTGATGTTTCATGACTGTTGTGGGGTTTTTTAGCATTTGTAATTTCCTCTAAGAGTGGAATGAGGCAGAATATAACACGGCTACTCACAACAAACTAAAGGCCTCAGAAGCCCAGGATCAGCTCCACAGAGATGCATCTTAGTTTTCCTCTCTTTTCCCTCCAAAATCTTTTCAATTATGTTAACTTCTTTCTATGTCCTCTGCTCTGGAGCACATTTTTGTGCTATAGTACATAGGAAGTTCTTTCTCATTTCACATATACCAAAGATTTAGCTCCTTTCCTTTGAATGAATGGTTTAATCAAAGGATGTTGGGAGTTGACAGAAAGCACTTCCTTCTGCTTGTCACTTCAGAGCTCACTCATTCCTGGAGCACCATCCATCCTCTCAGTGGAAGGAAGTCTTATTAAACAAGAGTGTTATTTGATCATCCATGTAAATCTTTTTTTTTATGTAGTACATACACAGCAAGAGTGAACTTATAATAAATACCATGATTAGCTTTTAACTTTTCAGGACTTAACTTTGTCTCATGAAATTTAAATAAATAAATAAAATCTATGCATTGGCTAAGTTACCTCAGTGTCTACAAAATCTTATATTTTTTTTTCCCTTTCCTTACTTTTTCCCACTATGCAGATACTCCAGACTCCTACCCTGAAAGACAATAAGTCCTTGAAGTACAAAAATGCTGGAAACTGCCATCTGATTTTGCAACAAGGGTGGAGTGTCACATAGTTTGTACATTTAGCAAAACTTAAATGTGCAGATGACTAATGTTAGCAGATATTAAGACATATGAACTACCATCAAGGCAAATTCTTCTGATGTTTGCTTGGGTTTGAATATATGCATGTGTGCTGGAATGTAATTTCCTATGAGAATGTAATACATATTGTAAGTACCTAAGTATTTTGGAAAAGCTAGGTGACTATTTTTTAAAGTACCAAGGAATTTTTTTTTTTTATATAATTTCTCTGAATTTACATAAACATAGGTATTGTGTCACATTTTGGCATGTGCTACTTGGATACACCTAAAAAAAAAATCAATAGAAGAAAAAACACTGCAATAATTTATCTTTACCAGGCCCAGATATCTTTTGTTATTATATGGGGAGAGGCAGTGATTAAACAGCCTGAAACACCAATTATGATGAGAAAACACATGCATTTAATGTACTGTCCTGCTCTTTGTGTGTGCTGTAGTGTCCTACTGCTTCATTCCTTCATTTTGGCTCAATCCAAAAGCTATTGAATTCAGTGGAAAACCACCCACTGACCTCAGTGGGGAGTAGATCAGTCTCAAAAAGCATGTAACAGTACAGGGTAAAAGTTGATTTAATTCCACTTGTTATAAATCTCTCTTCCACAGCAGAACTTGTAGCCCTGTCTCAATAGCCCTCAACCAGAGTAAGAAAGGAAGAGGCAAATGACCTTTCAGATGGAGAGATGTTGGACTCTCAAATCTCACCACAAAAGTAACTTTTTTTTTTTTTGCATTGTATCCAGTAACCACACCATGGAGTTACATGCAGAGGGGCGCTGAGTTAGAGGCATAGACACTACAGTAGCTGTGTAAAAACAAGCAGGTTAAAAGATAGAGATTCGAAAACCAGAAAACGTGGTTCATGATAATTTTGGGGGGAAAGAAATCACTGCTGGGTAGTTTTATGTTGCCTTTGCAGTGTTGAGTCGTACAAGTTTGTGATACTGTTCTGAAATGAATGTAGCTTGATTTATCAACTTCTCAGCTGTCCATCCCTTTAGACCCATCTTCCACTAGGGCTTAAGTTGCTAAAGAAACTGGGTCAGTTTTCAAATATCTTTCTGTATGTTTGATTTGATAACAAATCAGGGGGAAAAAAGATTGATATAAATATAGGCTGGAAATGTTCCCCCAGGAGCCTGGCCATGTCATGCAAAAAAAGTAACTGTCACAAGAGATGAAGTTAGACATTAACAGAATCAGGAAATAATTAAAAATAGACAATTTGTAATTTTAATATTGTCAATAACATGAGGGATTAGCAGGGATTTCTCCTTAGTGTTGTGAGATGAATATAACTCTATTAATTTTGATGAGATCTCCATTGACAGATTATGGGGAAAATGGCCTGGAGAGCAACAAAACCTCAATGCAGTCTTTGCACTTCTAGGACCATTTATTTTCCAGAATTTCAGCAGAGGTTGAGAAAGTAATATAATCAGCTCTAAATTCCATTTACTTAACTTATTTTTTTCAGCATTTTCTGGTTACTCAGAAAGAACAAGCAACAGGGAACGAAAATTTGAAAGGCATATCACTCTTTGAGCAAGGTTAGGCATCTGTTCACGTTACTCTAGTCAAGAAAGAAACCAGATTCTCCAAGAAAACTTGTTGTACTGGAGTCTGGAGCTCTGATGGATGGTGTTCTTCATGAATTGAGCCCTTCATGGATGGTTATACTTTGCATGAGTGAACTCACAGCACAGATGACATAGATAAATTGTGTGCACTCATTCTACCTGGACATTCTTACTCCTTGATTTTCTCTTCCATTCTCTGTTCTTAGATATACTAAATCAGGATCTCTTTATTATAGCTATAAAGTGTTTCCTATTACAATGGGAATTACAATGAATTACAAAGGAAATTAATTAGGAAACTAATCTGGATGAATTCCTCCCTTCTGCAAGGCTGTTGGAAAGCACCAGAGCAGCTATAGTTTGCTCCTCATGCAGCTCACACTGCTCCCACTTCACTAGTCTGGCTGATGTTTGCTTGTATGGCAGGAAAAGTTCAGGACAAAATTTTTGATTCATCTGCTTTCACACTGGGGGCATTTTTTGTCTCCCTAGTCACAGTCTCTGCTCTTCAGGCAGTCTGTATGACAAATGCCTCATGGAGACTCCTTCACCTAGGGAGCTGCTGTAATGAAATTTTTATGAGCCATCTAGCACAGTCCTCAGCTAAACTTGCCTCAGGTAGAGAAAGAGAGAGGAAGAATAATTTACCAGGGTCCATTGACAAGTAGCAGGGACAATAGGCTGTCAGTACAATGTAACTTACCCCAGTAGAACACAAGACTTATAAATACTGCATGTGTCTTGAGAAAAACTGAGGAGCTGCTGGAAATCACAAAAAAAACCCCAATTCAGATCTTATCCTGCCTAGTGAGTCTGCAGTAAAGCAGTCTTAAATGACGAGCGAAAACACTTTAAAAAGCTGTTTATGGTATTTATATTTTAAGTGTAGGTCTCAGTTATCTATGGAGAAGGGAACTGAATAAAAATCAGTGTAGATGGTAGCAGTGTTTCTACTGTCAGGAAAGCAGGAAAAGTTTCTGGAAATGAATTGCCATGATTTGTACTGTGGTGTGAAAGAAAAGACTGCACTAGAATCATAGCATCATGTACATTGGAAAAGACCTAAGATCATTGAGTCCAGCCATTAACCCAGCATTGTTAAATCCACTACTAACTTCATAAGAAACAGGCAAATTCATAAGAATCATTGGGGTTATCTACATTCTAGAGATTGTTGCCTATTTAATCACTTAGTTCTGAAATGTCATGAATGTTGTGTATTGGATGTCCAGAAATTTTGACACAACATGGTGTTTAATACTGTAGATTAGCATGTAAATGTGGTAAATGTAGCAGTCAGAAAGTTCACAAATGGCATCTTAAACAGAATAAATCACTTAGCAGAGATAGAGGAAATATAAATCTGGATGTTGACATTCATTTCCATATTCTTTAAATAAAAGTGACACACAAGCAAATAGCAGAGATGTGCAGACATGACCTTAGTCTGACAGCCATTCCCCAAAGACATCACCTCTTCCAAGGCTAGTGCTTTAATGGTGTTTCAGAGCACAGTTAGACTTGGGCACATGCCTGCTTCCTGGTATGGAGCTTGAACTGTCAACTGAAAGGGAAAAGGGTGGGTAGAGCCATCTGTAACTTCATTTCTACATCCCCTTTTTTGTTTGTTAAAAGGGCGTCTTAAACATGATTTTTGTTACTGAAAGCTACAAAACTCATTGTTGCATTTCAGGACATTTGGTTTTTTTACACAGTGAATTCAGTGAACAGTCTGTGGTATGTGTTAATGGACCATCCATGAAGTCCTTGGATAATTCAAACCCAAATAGTCTTGTAGCTGATGTTGAATTTACCTGTTGAAGTGTTTGTAACATCAGTGAAGGAGTCAGGCAATTGATACTGATGTGATTTAGGAAGACCAGCAGCCAGCTGTGGTGCAACATAGTCATCCCAGAAAATTACTAAATACAGCTAAGTTTACTTGGAGCCCTAACCTCAGGTCCAGCTGCTAAAAGTGCCATTTTACTCATGAACTGTTAGTTTGGGCTTGCAAATATTCCCTTTTGTCTTCACTGAAAATAAGGTGGTGGCTGAAGCATGGAAATAACTGCTGTCTATGGCAATGGTTAAGGCTTTGAAGTGACCTGAGGGCTCACAATACAAGAGAGGATCACAGAAAAGGGTAGAGCAGCTGTTAGAGCAGATAAGCTGTCTTTTATACTTCAGAGGACAGTACCTGAGATCTAGAGTGACAAATGTGAAGTAGTCTTCCCTAACCCAGAGCCTGATCCATGACACTAAGAGTGAGGCTGTAGGTCTTTATCAAGCTTATGTTTGTGAGAGGTGACAAGCCTTACAAGATGTCATTCTGCACCATCTTGTAGTCCTGCAGGTAGCCATACCATCCTTTATAAAGCCAAAATGCAGTGAGGCCTCTCTGAGGGCTTGTTGTAGCAACTTTCAGAGAGTCCATAAAGTTTTGGATGGAGGAAAGAACATATTAATGAGATTTAGAAAGGGAAAGGAAGGTCACGGTGGCTCACAAGTCATCTGTGTTACCACAGAGTGAAACTAGCATGAGTTGAAATAGAAGGAAGGAAGAAAAAAAGTGTGAAGGTTATTGAGACTGATAAGTTTATCTTGGCCTCATGTAATTTCCACTCAGGGTCAACCCTTTTGTCGACTCAATGACAATCACACAATAGCCGTGGGATCTGGTTGGGCTGGACTTTTCCTGAATTATCTAGGGTACTCTGCCACAGAAAAATTCACAGGGAACTTGAGTCACCTTTGCTGTTACTGTGGTCTAGCAACAAAATAATACAACCCAATTAAGGGAAATCACATAACAGTCTCACAGAAATAAACCTCAGCCACACAGTTTGTCAAATATGCTGTTGTAAAGCAGAATACTCACCTGGTATCTAAGGTTCATGCCAAGCAAAAAGAAACATTCCCATCCAAAATTATTCTTGGAAAATAAGCCCTGCCTTGCCAGTGGTAATATCAAAGACCTAACATCAACCAAGCAATGTGACACTAAATCTATTCCTTGATAGTAGTATAATAGCTATGGATGTGATATATCTGCATTTTTGGTCCCCCACAACATCTTACTCTCTAAATTGGAGAGATGTATATTTGATGGATGGACTGCTTGGTGGATGAGGAATTGGTGGATGAGGAATTGGTTGGACAGCTTGGACAGTTTCATCCAAATGTAGTGGTCAATGGTTCAATGTCCTGATATACATCGGTGACAAGTGGTTTCCCTCAGGGGTCCATGTAGGGATCACTACTGCTCAATATTTTCATCAGTGAGATAGATGAAAGGATCGAGTGCACCCTCAGTAAGTTTGCAAATGAACCAAGCTGAGTGGTGCAGCTGACATGCCTAAGGGGTGGAATGCCATCCATATGGACCTGGACCAGCTTGAGCAGTGGATCCATCGGAACCTCATGAATTTCAACAAGGTCAAGTACAGGGTCCTGCAACTGGGTTAGGGCAACCCCTTGCAGACTTTGGGGTGAAGAGATTGAGAGCAAACCTGCTGAGAAGGACTTGGTATTGGTGCATAAAATGCTGGTCATGAAGCAGCAGTGAGCTCTTGCAGCCTCGAAGAACAACCTTACCCTGGAATGCATCAAAAGAAGTGTGACCAAAAACGCTGAGGAAGATGATTCTCCCCCTCTACTTGTGAGACCCCATCTGGAGTACTCAGTCTGACTCAGGTCCTGAGGAAAGGTCAGAGAAGGATTATCAGAGGGCTGGAACAGCTCTGCTGTGAAAACAGGCTGAAGGAGTTGCAGTTGTTCAGCCTCGAGAAGACTCGTAGGAGAACTTATTGTGGCCTTTCAGTACTTAAAAGGGACTTATGAGAAAGATGGGGAAAAAACTTTGCAGCATGGCCTGTTGTGATAGGACAGGGGGTAATGGTTTTAAACTAAGGGAAGGTAGATTTAGACTACATATAAGCAAGAAGTTTTTTGCAATGAGGGTGGTAAAGCACTGGGACAGGTTGCCCTGAGTCACTATCCCTGGAAACACTGAAGGTCAGTTTAGATGGGGCGCTGAGCAATCTGGTCTAGTTGAAGATGGTCCTCTATGGCAGGGGCATTAGACTAGATGACCTTTAAAAGTCCCTTCCAACTCCAGCTATTCTGTGGTTCTATTATAGTGTGCCAGCATTCCAACAATCAACTTAATGAGGTTTTAAAGAGCAAAGTTTCTATTTCTGTCCCTACAAAGTTACTACATACATGCACTAAGTCAAGAAAGATGCATTAAAATGCTGAGGCATGTGCCAGATTATTGCATTTTTCCTTTGGGTTTCTCTTTGTTTGACATTACGCGTGTGTGTAAATAATTCTTCAGTGAGAAGGTCATATGTGTATTTCAGTGGGATGGGGAAAAATTAAGAATTGTGTAGAGTTAATGAGTTTTGGCAACAGCTTTTCCCAAAGCCCTATTTCACACAAATTCTGTGTTCATTGCCTGTTTTTGAGAGTGCATGTAGGAAGGAAGATCTGTTTACAATTTGATTTCATTGCTGACTTTACTTGAGGAATAAGAAAAGTAGGTTTCCAGCTAACTTGAAGTTCCCTTTTTATTGAATTAATTGAAATTGTAGATTGAAGAATTTCCTTTCAGCTGTAGTTTTAGGGGCTGTTCAATTTTTTTTTTTCAAGCATTTAACTATTTTTATAGATATGAGAATACTTTTTCTCCAGTAGGGATAGTCTTTGAGGCTTATAGCAACTTTTTTTGGTGTAAAGTTCTACCCTCTATTGTATCATTTCACATGCTGGAAAGAATTTTAAAGTATACATTTTACTTAGTAGCATGCAATTATAGAACTTAGTTTAAACTAGTCATTTTCTTTTAATAATGTGTTGTGCATGGTTGTGGCTGCTGCTGTTTTGACTGCAAGAACAATGGAAAGGTTTTGAGTGATCTATAATCCCAAATATGTTTGGAAAGGCTTAATTAGAGGCAATCTTTAAACAGAAGCAATATGTATTCCAAACTTCATGCAGTTTGAATACTATATGGCAAACCTAGATTTGTACGCTGAGGCAAAATCCAGACCTTTATTAGTGAGATTTGTGTGACACACACACAGAGGCATTGACACCCCAGCATTCTTCCATAGGCAGGACTCAGGGATAGGACCAGAGCGATTCCCCAACCATTCCCATGAATGGAACACTGCAGGAGATGGCACAGGTCACATTTCATGGCACCAGATTTCTTCTTACTAAAAGTGGGTGCAAGGTTGAGGTTAGATATGGGTTTCAAAGTCTGAAGAGAACTTAATTCTTAAAAAAAAGAGCATGCTTAGCTTTAAGGATTTATTTTTTCAATGACCCAAAGTCTGCCTGTGTAGGCAGACCTCAGCAAACAAAGGTATCCATGAACTCAATTTATTTTTCCCCACTAGGGAGGATTTCACTCTTTATGTTCCAATTTATCATTCCTGGTCATTCTCTCTTGAGTGCTGTTAAGCAACCACCAAGGACAACAGGAGTGCATTGTAGGGCAGAGGGCAGAGGAAGAAATGAGAGAAATGAAGTCCTAATCTGGGCTCCTCTTTGAAGGGAGCTGGAGACTGGACATTTTTCTCCTTGAGGAGACTACATTGCAGGTGGCAGCGAGACAGCTTACATATCTTGGCTGTAACCACACAAATGAAGGAGAAAAGCTGTGCAGCTGCCAGGACCATTCAGAATTGAGCTAGTGTCCCAGTTCAGTCTGTGCAGCTTAAGCCATACAACATTCAGCCTCAAATGAAAAGGCACTGCGTTTTCTCCATGTAGGAAGCATGTTATCCGCTATGATACACGCTGAACTCAATATACAGAGGGAACAAAGGGCAAATGTTTTGTTGATATTGTTTCCGCATCCGCAAAGCCCAGTGGTCCGGAGTACTCAAGGGTTTGACACATCCAAAAGGTGATGACCAATTGTTAACAATCCTGTGAGCAGCTTCTCCCGGCAGTTCTCAGAAACAGCAGTGCTGTGACGACGGAAAGGCACAGGATGTTACGGGATCCGTCTATGGCTTCTGGGATGTGGGAAGCAGAGAGTGCTCTGCTTTTGGAGGATGCACGGCTGTAAACAGGAAGCTTTGCAGGGCACAGCTGAGTCCTTGGGCTCTGTGCAGGACAGGGGGAGAAATCTGCTGAAACAGGTAGTGGTAGCCAGCATGGAGTTGTCGAGGCATAGACAGTGTATTCGGATTTCCTGAAAATACATCATTCAGCCTTGCCACTGATATCCCATTAGGCCAACTTATACACTGTTGTGTTTTCAAACCACTGAAAAAGAGCTAAGTTCTGAAATCAAGGCCATTTTGGAAGCACTCTAAAGGTAAACACATACTCCCTTAAGACTTTCCACTTTGGAAAGCACCTAAGTTAACAGTGAGTTGTTAACTGTTTGGCAGAACTACTGCCAAAATTTCATTGAATTAATTTACTGCTAGTTCAGTTAATTAGAGTCCAAATCATTTCAGCCAACCCCCAACATAAAAGGTTTGACCAGCTGCAGAAAAACTGCACAGAGAAGAGGAAGGAATGGGGTGCCTAGAGTGCTTGAGCAGACCTCCTCTGAAACATCTAGTGGTCAAAAAATTCAAATAAAAATCACTTGTCAGAAGAACATTGTATTTTGGCTGTGCAGGGAAAAAGAGTCAGGGCACTTGCACAGCACAGATTTAAGCTTCTGAGTCTTGCCCCTCCCTCTTCCTCCAAAATCATGTTGCAAAATCCATTCCCCAAATTATTCTAGTTTTGCTGGCACTGAGATGTATGAATTTAATAGCTTGACAAAGGATCATGGGAAAAGATAAGTGCTCCAGCACGTCCACTATTGTGTTTTGTGGTTTGGGCAGTCACTGTTGCCAAATGACCACTAAAGAAAGCAGCGCATCTGACAACAATGTTATGCCACAGCATTAATGAGTAGAGAAAAACACATCAGTTTTGGAGTTTACATTTTAATCATTACCCAAATTACAATTCCCTGAGACTAAGATAGGAGAATCCAGAAAGGAACTGCAAGGCTGTGTCTTATAATTTAAATTGAATGCATTCACCACAATGCCCTGCATTTTTACCCTCTAAGGCAAGCAGATAAAACTCAGGAGTCTAAAAGGACATCCTGAGCTGGCCACTTCTTACCAAATCTTCAGTAGCAAAGGCTGGCTCAGGGAAGATGATCCTGAAAGTTAGAGCTGAGTATGTAGAAATACTCTATCCTCTCACCTGCAGCTCTGGCACTACTGCTAGCGTGGAGCCTCCAGAAGAAACCTGGCAGAAGCTGGCACCCAGCACCTTTCCCCACTACTCAAACTCCATATGCTTTGTCTTTCAGTAAGACCTTTAAGAAATAACTCAGCAGTCTTTTTTTCAGCCTGTGCTAAAAATAAAAATATATTATTTGGGAGTGGAAGTAACAACTAAATTGTAAAGTAATTTTTTGCATAGGAGGTAGTTATCCACTATGATTTATATTTGAATTGGGAAACAGTAGGCAGAGAGGGGAGCAGCAGACAGCCTAGGAATGGGAATAATGATTAATAATATCCAGCTTTCTCTAATAGAAGCTGAGAAACAGATTTTTTTTTCAGGCAAGAAGAGTTTTGAAAAAATAAAATGTTTCTTCATGAGTAGTCTGTTTGGCCAGATCTGTCTTCTAAAAATTGCCATACCTCTTGAAACACAGGGATGTTCCTTAAAACTTTTTAAAAGTGTAACCTTCAAAGGGCAAACAACAAATGGGAACAGGGGTATGAGATGAATCCTGGAATATGAGGAATTACATAAAGTGCATACTGCCCCATGATCCTTTCTTCAGTCTTAAGCAAATATCCAGGCACCTACATGCTATTTTGGTATTTTCTGTACAACAGCTTTTAGCTGGTTTAGGCCCTACCAGTATCTCATTACTGACAGATGGAAGAAGAAAGGAGGTTTTTGTCTACTGAAGAAGCCTATAAATCTCCTCTCTCTCCATGACTTCAAACACCTGGCTCTGCTTACTACCCCCACCACTAACCCAATACTGCCTCTAGCTCATTCACTCCTACACTATAAAACTTTCCTACTTTATCTCTCACCTGTCTCTCATAACTACTCCTTAATAGGTACCAGGTGGCTCCAGGACAGTTGAGGCTGACTCTTCCTATCACAGATATTAACTCCTTCCTTGCTTGACTTGATATTAACAGTCTATGGATTTGTGTATGTTGTCCTGTGATGAAACCTAAAACTAGGTCAAAGAACTGGGAAGTCTTATGACTCCACAAATAAGATGTGGAGTCCACAAGATGTAAGACTCCATCCTCTTTCTTGCTACTTCAGACCAGAGTAGTGAACAGAGGAGTGGATTCAAAGGCATGACACCTCCATTCTGTTCTCTATTCTGCCACTGAACCGCAGACAACACTGTCATTATGGAAATGGAAAGATTTGATCAACCAGAACATTTATAAATTAAACACTATTTTCAGACAAATGAAATAAAACTCAATAAAGAAGTGGTGTGGGAACCATAAAATATTCTGAATAAACATATCTTTATGATCCACAACAGCAACAAAAAAACATCACCAACAACAGAAAACAAACAAACACAACAAAAACTAAACCCAAAACACTAAGATAAGAAGAAAAAGCATGATTTGGACTACAAAAACATAAAGGGTTTATTTTCAGGTAATTGTAGCAGTCACATGCCACATTCTTCACTCTCAGTTTCCATTTCCTTGTAAATTGAGAGTCAAATCTGCAGCTGATATGTCCAGGACACAGATGATTTCAGTCACACCTATACTGACCTTTGTCAGATTCAATCGAATCCATCCATGGCATCCTTTTCTTGCTATGTTTCACCCTGTTTTGTGTTTATGATATTGCAGTTAATTTTTATCCTCTGAAATCAAAATGCTTCTCTCACTTTGCTATCTTTAACTGTGTTTAATGAGGATGAACTCTTGGATACAAGACACAGAAGAGATCTAGGAGACAAACATTCCTATACAATATTTAAATTGTTGTATATTTAAAAATTTCCAGAATTAATGACAAGAAAAAACTCTCCCTAAGACTAAAACAAATAAACAATAACTTCATTTAAAAACTTAGCAAATCACAAATGAGCTACAGTGAGCATTTACTCAATGTGGATGAAGTACAAAAAGTAGACACTCACTTGCTGAGGGTGAATCTTTCTGCAAACATGCAGAAGGAAGAGTTGCAGTGAGATTGCCACAGTCCCCAGGAGTTGCCAGCCCATCAGCTGAACAGGCTGTGATGTGTGGATAATGCGATGCTTTCCTCTCCACACCAGACTCATTTCCTCCAGATGCGATGAGGGCTATAAAATTATAGTGTCCTTGAACCCTGAGATTAAAAGTCACTGGTCTGCCTGATGGCTTGTGGAGGAGTTTTTTTGGCTTTGGCTTAGTGGCATGGACTATCTGCTTGAATGACCACCTTTCTTTTCCAGTGTGAATCTGTCATCATGGCAATTAGACGAGGCTCACAGGTTGGAACCTGTTTAGCATAGAAAATATCAGACTGCTGGCAAGCCATTGGCTAGGATGGACACTTGTTTGGAATGTATTTCATCTTCCTTCTGAAGGCAACCACATCTATTATTCCTCTCAAGAAAATCAAACTCTAATAGCTTTCCCCTAGATTTAGGGGGAAGAGCGTGGGAGATGTGTGGGGAGGCAAAGATGATTTTTAGCTTTTTTATTATTATTTTTTGGTTTGTATTTTGTAAAAACTTGTGGAAATTCAGTAGTTGGATTCAAAATAAAAATAAAAATACATATATCCTCTTACGTGCCGTTTGCTAGAATAGGAAACATACCCACATTAAAAAAAAAAATTGGAGAGTGTCAAGGGAGGAGAAAAGAGAACTCTAAAATCAGAAAGAATTTAGTTAAAGCATATAACCTGATACAGTGGGTTGTGTGTATCTCTGTGTGTGTGTATACATACATGGGTATGGGCTTGCAATCTATATCTTTCTGTGTATTTAGTCACTACCCTTAGCTAGAATTTAATTTGGTGGTCTTGATGGAGAATATTTGTGTGACAGTCTTTTAGGCTCTTTTTTTTTTGCTTTGGGCTGGAGATTTTCAGTTTCAGCTTTGCATAACACCTTGCATGCAGTCTTGTTTTCTGTCTGATCGTGTTAAGAGACAGAAAGTCAAAATTCCCGTAGCTGTATTCCAGACCTACATCTATTATCTTCTGTCATGTTCTGTGCTCCAGGTATTCAGGTATCTCATGTAGCAATGAAGATGGAGAAATGGAGGAAATCATACTATCCTGCACAAGCCAGATGACTTACAAAGTTGCATATTTCAAGTTACACATTGCTTTAGAAGTGACTAAAGAAGAAGTCTAGTGGTTTCCATTAAAGCACCAGGTTAGAACTATGGCTGGTCTTTAGGGTTAATTGATTCCATAGAAAGCACAGAGCCTCCTCACAGATCAGAGACCAAATGGCACAACATGAAAAAAAAATTGCATAATGCATTTTAAATCATAATTCATTCTGAAATGACAACTGCTGTTTAAGAAAACCATTTGCATTTGTGTGTGGTTAAAGGAAGCTAGATTTATGTGTTCCTGTACAATCTTTATTAATGTATCCCAGATATTTCAACCAAAAAAAGCCCAGTTTTCCAAAGAGAGGTAAAAATATAAGGAGAATTTTGTGGCATTTGGTGTCACCAGTGGCAGCAGCTACCCACTTAAACTACAGTGTAAGTCATGTCTAGTCCTTAACCATCAAACAAGGTTAACTATATAGTAAATTTTCTTTATACTCGGACGCAATGCAACTATGTTGGATTCAATGATCCTTATGGATCCCTTACAATTTGAGATATTCTGTGAGTTTGTATATTTTGCATTCCATTCTAAAGCTCTTCAGGGTCATATATGTTTACTATGTCCTTAAAAAAGGGGACCCAGAAGACATTATCAATTTTAAAGGAGTGGGGGAAAAAAAGTCAGCTTTTTCTCTTGTATGTTGAAATGTTTTATATTTCCACTAAAAAATCAATCCTCAAATGGAATTGTATGGCTCATAAGTTGCTGTATATTTAAATGTGAACAAAAACATAGAAGCAGCTAATTTTTCAATTCATAGGTACAAAATTAAGTGATGGGTTTTCCTAGATGCTTGTCACAGAAGTTGTGGAGAACATCACACTTACACCAGCAAGAAATGGGTGAAGAGGGCATCACTCTCCAGACAGCTTTTTTAGTAAGTCATGCTCTTCTCTGCTGCTTACAGTTAAAGGATTTGTGTAGTTGTGAAGTACCTGTTCCACTGTATCCTAAAATAGAACCAGTGGTATGATTGTACTGTTCTACAGACATAAAATCTCTGCTGTTTTGAGGTCTTCTCATACATGTGCACAAAAAATGTTATCCTTAAAAGCATGCAGTTTAAAAGATACAATTTTCTTTAAAAAGAACGTAAATAGCCTTACTCTTTAGAATAAGAGATATAATGAGAAGTATTAAAACAACAGCCTACAACACCATAAATATTAGTCTGTTTTCTTTGTAAAATAAAGGAATTTGGACTTTTAGCTGGTTTCAAGAGCATAAATAGCATTAATGATCTATTAGGGTAGTTCATCAGGATACACTCAGATGACCAAGTATAAGAACAAATGATGAAAACTATTTTTTTTAAAGGACAGCTTTATAAAGTACAGTTTGAAAAGGAAATCACCCAGTTTACACACTCAAACTAAAATCAGTATTTTATAGCATCTGAGGCTTATACACTCTATGTTACTACTGAGAATTAAGGGAAGAAGAAAAACCATCATCCAAAGTAAGGGAGCCAGACAAGCAAAAACTGAAGGAAAGCATGTACTCCTGACCACCGATGAACTGGTAATACATAATATGTGTGGTATTATGAAATGCTGAACAAGTCTCAGACCCAACAAAACACTGTCTTTTATGTTTTTGTGTGCAGCTCTCTTCTGCCAACAAAGGACAAGGTATATTAACCACTCACTCTATTTACCTATTAGGAGGACATATGGCTCCCCATGCTTCTGTGCCTTTCTTATCCATTTATTTGAGAAGCTGCTTCTTTCCTCGATTCCATGCCACAGCAGTGGAAAGATCTTGCTGCCTTTTGCCATGGTACAGTTGTTCCTGTTCATTTGTGTCTTTTGAGGAGTGAGTTCCAGGGTCACAGGCTGTCTTTCGGGAAGCTTTGTTTCCTGCATGGGCAATATTTACTTGAAGATGACAAGTCCATCCTTCCAACAGGATATAAATGATGCGGGAGTCACACAGTATGAAGTGTACTTGGTAATTGAAGCCAGTCCTGCTTAGTGCTTTGAAAGGAAGCACAAAGCCTTGCATTCAACTGAGTTGTCAATGGGGCACCAGTGAAGAGAAAAAAGACAGACTCTCATGTTCTCTGTGGTCTGTGTCACTGCATAGATGGGCTGCTGTGATTTGAAACAGCTGTAAATGTGATTTGAATGCTGCAGAATTCTGATTGTAGTTTTAGACTTTGTCTGGCTTTTATCTGCAGTCTTACATCAAGGCAAGATGGTGTGAAGCAGGAAGGGAATCCACGGACAATAATGAAAGCAGGAACAGGGGCCCACATCTCAGCTGACAGCTCTTACATATATCATGAGATATCTCGTCACCTGTTTTCAGACTTCTATGCAGGCAGTCTATAAAAATTTACACAGACAAAATAGTAATTATTCTAGTGAAGATTCTTTCTGAAAAACATGGTGCTGTTTTTAGTGCCACATGTACATATGCTGTGTATCACCTACAAGATGTTTGCTGTTCCAGTTATTGCCTTGCTGAAAGCACTAGCTGCTCAGAGTAATTCAGCATTAATGCAAAATTTTAATTACAACCTTATGCTTCTGAAAAGATATTAAATAAATAGAGGACAGATTACACTTTTTCTTCATTCTGACTGGTCTTAACTTCTCCACTGAAATGAGTAGCCCTATGGACTTGCTTTCAGACTTGACCTGCCAACCCATTGAAGTCACTGTCCTCCAGAAACATATCACAGTCTATGGACATTTTCAGGAAAACACACTAGTGTAAATATGTGTCCAGTGGAAGTGTAATTCACAGAAGGATTTTTACAGACTTGGAGTATTTGATGAATTATAGGTGGTCCCATAGATCATTTAGTCTTTATAGGTAAGCCTGAAATGAAGAGCTTTCCTGGATCAGGTACTGCTGAGGGAAAAGACAAGAAGTCAGCTAAACTAATGCTGGCTCTATGGCATCTCTATTTAAAGTGTGCTATAATGCTGAGTAGTGGATCTGCCAGCTGAGGCAGAGGGATTTGAAAATGTCAAGCAGGATTCCATTTGCTCCTTTTGCAGCATATGTGAAACCCTCCACATGTACACTGCAGATTCAGGGGGCTCCAGGACAGTCAACAAATGTGAAGGATCCATATTTCCCAATCCTGGGTAGTGACATGATCTAGGTCTTAATGCTTATAACAAAGGCATTCAGACAAACCCATCTGAAGTGATAATAAAAATGAAAGCTACATCTGCAGAGCAAATGTGTGGAGCTTTTCAGAAAGTGTGTTTCTTTCTATGGTGAATAAAGTCTCAGAGAAACTTGCAGAAAGGCAAGGGAAAAAAGAATACCCTTCCACTTCCTACGTACGCCTTTGTTGTAATAACTTATCTTGATCAAATGTGTATCTGTCATTTTTCTGTGTTTTCTTTCCTATCTTTCATAGTGAGGAGATCAGCTGTGACTTAGGTACATCTGCAGTTATTTCTTTTCTCTCAGATTGTACTTGTTTTAGTTCAATGGCAACCTACACTCTGCCTGGTTTGCTGAGGCAGCTCCTCCCTTGTGATTGATAGCATTCGACTTTCATGTTTGCATACCTGTGGCTGATGTCTCCTGTCTTCCATGACATCAAAGGGAGGCATCATTGGCTGGCATCTTAATTCATGGCTCATGTTCTCTGTGCTTGGCTGGGCCAGGAGCACTGCACTTGCTGAGTGTTCTTCCTGTCACCGTGTGGGTGCTGAGCGACCTTGGCCACTTGCATCCTCCCACATGGGGAAGGTTGCCTGATGTTAACATTCCTCTGCTTTCATCTTCTGATGTCCACGAAATAAGGCCGGGCACATGACAGTTTGTTATTTTCACTAAGCCTTTAATGATGTGCAACACTTTTCTAGGGGGTGGGTTAGTGTGGGGATGAAGACCTCAGGTCTGTTCAAAGATTCAGGTCACATGACAATAACTGGGCTTGTCAAGACTTGTACAAATCAGGCTGTGCTGTGGTATAAAGTGAATTGAGTGTTACTTGTGCACTCAGATATTGAGAAGAGATTTCCAGGAAATGTCAGGATCATCTTTTTATTTACATTTTAGTAATGCCTCAGGCACCAGCTATGACTTAAGCGTCATCCCAGAAATGATGTAAACATGCAAAGAGTGTATAAAACCCTAGAGCACCACAAAAAAGGTATGGAAGAAAGGAAATCCTGCTCCTATGATCACAAGCTATTCTAGGAACATAGGACTGGAAAGGACCAACACAATCACTAAGCTCAGTGCACCACAGCCATGAGCAACAAGATGTCTAGGTGTTCTTCTACTTCAGAGTAGAGTTCAGCACATGAATTGTGTGTCTAAACACCCTTAGTGTAAGACCCAAGATCCAGGAAAGAGATTTAGGATAATCTTTTCTAACATTTCGGGGAAATGTTTCTCCAGGGAAGAAAAATCTCTCCCTAATACCTTGTCTACTGAATGAAGGTCCTGCACCTGAATGAAGGTAAACCCAGATATCAAAAAAACTGGGTGAAGAATGGGTTGAGATCAGCCCTGAGGAGAAGGACTTGGGGGTATTTCTTGATGGGAAGCTCAACATGAGCTAACAATGTGCACTGGCAGTCCAGAAAACCAACAACATCCTGGGCTACATCCAAATCTGCATGGCCAGCAGGTCGAGGAGATTCTTCCCCTCTACTCTGCTTTGTGAGACCCCACCTGGAGTACTGCATCCAGCTCTGGGGCCTCCGGCATAAAAAGGACATGGATCTGCTGGAGTGGGTCCAGAGGAGAGCCACGAAGATGATCAGAAGACAGGAGCACGTGTCCTATGGACACAGGTTGACAGAGTTGGGGTTGTTTGGCCTGGAGAAGCGAAGGTTCCAGGAAGACCTTGTCGCAGCCTTCCAGTATCTAAAGGGGGCTTACAAGAGAACTGGAGAGGGACTTTTTGTGAGGCCCTATAGTGGTAGGACAAGAGGTAATACATTTAAACTGAAAGAGGGTAGATTTAGGTTAGATATTAGAGAGAAATTCTTTCCTATAAAGAGTGCTGAGGCACTGAAACAGGTTGCCCAGAAAAGCTATGGATGCTCCACCCCAGAAGTGTTCAAGGTCCGTTTAGATGGAGCACCGAACAACCTTTGTCTACCTATGGCAGGAGAGTTGGAAAAAGATAATCTTTAAGGTCCCTTTCAGCCCAAACCATTATGTGATTCTAAGATGATGAATGGATCAGAAACACCTCTCTGTATTCTAGGCTGACTACCTGTATGACTACTTCCACTCAAAAAGTTGGCAGAGATAGTAGGTTACGAGTGGAAAACACCTCCACCACCTTGTATCTCTGGTTTCTGCCTGCTTCGTAGCTTTAGGAGGTTTGAGTCCCCCAGTACAAGGTACCAAGAGAGTGACAATGTTAAAAGTCTATGAGATTTTCTGTACAAAAACACAGTTCATATCTCCAGGGCAAATCAGAACAAATTGGAATTGGAAAGACAGTGTTTCTAGTCCCTGTGCATGCAGATAGGGAAGAGACTTTCTGCTCTGTAGAACACATTAGATTTTTCCAGCAGTGATATGGTACAGAACACACAAACAGTCTTGATGGAAAACTGTAGCTGAGACAGATAAACTGAACACAGATGAACTTCAAACTGTTAAGGCCAAATCCTTACAAATCCTCCTTAACTATGTCATTGAAGCATGTATTCAACTCAGTCTGGAGAGGAAATTTCAAATCTTGGCACTTCCTACTGGCTTTTTAAAGCATCCCAGTTCCTGGTTGTGGCTGCTGAGTACCCCAGTGCAGAAGCCTAATTCCTTCCAGTACGAGATGTTTCATACAACTGCCTGTAAAAGTGAGGTAGCTCAGCATGATTAGTGCTATTTCAGGAGCTGGGAGGCTGCCTCATAGGTTCTACTATACTGTTACAGCATCCTAACTCCCTCTGTTAAAAGTTTCCCTCTGCAATTAAATGACTAAAAAAGTTCCATTAGGAGAAACTTGAAATTTTGTGAGAAGATAGCAGTCAATTACTTTAGCACAGCACCAGTTTTCCTTGAAAAAAATCCCGAAATCTTGATCAAATTCAGACCCAATTCATTATTACTTCTACAGAAGCTGAGCTTAGCATTAAAAAAGACAGTTTTAAAATGTTATTCTTCTCTATAAAAGATCTAAAATATATTTGTGATATGCAATTGATAATGCATTCACAGCCAAAAGGACTTGGATTGCATTGTTAGTTTCTTATAATCTTGGAGTATAAAACTAGGAAATCAGTGGTCTGTGGATAAATATGTGATCTTCCTGTTTTCTCTGCTGCTAGAGTCTCAGGCTTTCAGTCTCACAGCATTAGGTTATGGCTAGGAAATCAATGAGGTTTGCTTAGTTGTAAGTAGAAAGATTTTGGCCTAGATTTTGTGTTTTGTGTAATCTGAGTTTTTTGGTTGAAACCTTCAGGACACAAAAACTATGTGGGAAAGCAAGCCTCTTTACTTTTGGTAATATCTTCATATCTGGCCCAGACCACCACTGATTAAAGATCTTTTCTGTCTTCTGATAGCCGTTGCTATTTATAAGAGAAATACAGATGGAATCTGCTTGTTCTAGCTGGAGAAAGCTCTCAAAGATGCACCTCATGGTGATCCACCTCAAGGCTGACCACTGCAAAAACCAGAACTGCTCACTCTGCCAAAAGTGTGGGATTCTTCAGGATTACTCTCAGAAAAACATTCATTTGTCCTCTTGATGCCCTTACTGGACTTCTTCTGAGATAAGTATCTCTGGTTTCCAAGATTCTTTTCATAAACATAAACTTCACTTTACATTTTGTAAAAATAGAGAAAAAAAATACCATTTTCCAAGAAACCACAAAGAGAAAGCAAGAGAACATGTTGCCAGAAGAAAAAACATAGCATCTCCACATGAATATTGGTCTTGGCATTGCAATGCAGTATCGCTGATCTTGTTAAAATATCTAAAATTACTGCTCCATCAGTATTATTACCTGCAGGGGAGGAGAGAGAGAGAAGTTGTTCGTGGCATAGTTCAGAAAGACAAACTGTCAGAAAAATTGTAATGGATAAGGGTAGAATTTTTAAAACTGGGATTATCTGATCCATTTTATCCTTTTAAGTTATAAATGAAGTCCAAGCATATCACGTCATCTGCCTTCGCGTACAATGATAAAGAATCCAGGCATTTGCATATTGTGATTTATCCCATTGGTCCTAGATGTGATTTACTGTTGGGAAAGACTTGCTTCTACCTCTTGAGTCTAGGTGGCTAATGCAGCCTGGATGGCCAGTTTTTAATCAGGTGAAGTATCACATGATGAATTTTACCCTCGATAATTCTGGATAGTACACATTTCTTCCTACCAGTGGCATTTAGCAATCAAACTAACTTGATGAAGTAGGTTCAGTTGCACAATAAGCAGTTTAGCACAGAGAAATGCACAGTCATTCATTTAAGTGTATAACCTTATTTATAAGAAGAGGGATTATGACCAGAAAAACTGTGATGCTGATATGAATTTCATGCTCCTGGTAGGTAACACATTAAACCTGAATTCCTACCAGACAAAAATACATAGAGAGTAAACATCAGTTTTAAATGTATATGCAAATTAATGCCTTGAAAAAGTAACAGATGATATTATCTCTTTATAGAATATTACTGAGACCGTTAGTTCTATCTGTTTCCAGTTCTGTTACCTTTTCTTCAGAAAGGATAAATGAAACTAAGAAAAGAAGCTAGCAATGTTTACATTACTGAGTAACAAATAATATGCTTTAAGATTCAGGGATTTTATTTTGAGTTGATCCAGAATATGATTAAAAGATTGCTTCCTCACCTTCACTGAGAAACAAAGAGGAAAACTGAACAGTGGGAGAAGGTCAAAATGAAACTGTAACAGCAAAATATTTTTGCCAGTTAACTGACCACTGCTTCTTTTGAGTTAGTTTGAGATTTGGCAGGTTTCCAATTGCTGGTTTTCCTTAAGAGAGGGCTGATAGTGTGACAGAAATTTTAGAAAAGACAGATCATATCCCTTTACAAAAGCGTGGAGATGGTTTTCCAGCCTAGTGTTGATATGCATTCATTTCTCCAGAAAAATAAGACAAGTACCAGACTGGTTCTAAACTTCTTTAGACCTGAACTGCCTAAAGTTTTCTCACTTCTCTATGCTGGCCTCTCAAATCCCAGTGGAAATGTCCTCATTGTAGATTTTTACTATTTCTGAAATGTGCTACGGTGCCACAGCATTGAGAAATCCTCTTGTTCATCTGTGCAGAAAGCAGATGCCAAACAGCACTGCTTCCATCCCCACTCTACCAAGTCATCTAGACTTCTGTCATGAAAAGTGTGTATATCTGGAGGAAGTATCCTTTACTGAGGGATTAGAGCATCTTGTTTTAACATCAAAGAACAAATAATTGTGTGCATGTATGTATATATATATACACACATATATATGTGTATGATCTTAGACATATCGGTAGCTCCTCACAGCAAAGAGAATAAGCATTACTTTCAAACATTGCATATTCTTCAATTAACTCAGGTAATGACACTGTGAGACACATATATTTTCATCATTGTAATCTATCCACAATGTCTTGGAGTAAACATTTAAAAGCAGAGAAAGAGACAGGGATTACTTTCATTCTTAGGGCCCTTTCTCAGCCAGCTTTTCTGAGATCCTTTTCAACAAGATACATCTATCTTTGTTTGTAAAACTATGCCAGCACTGGCCATTTTAACTCATTTATCTAGCATGCAATCATATTTTGTACAGTGTTTCTTAATAAAGAAACTATTATATAAATAATGCTAAATTAAACACAAATAAGCACATAGCTTTGAACTAAATAAAGGACTCGTAAAGAGAAGACATTTAAAGAGTCTTAATTCATTTGCAAGAGAAGAAAAAAAAGAATGGAGGACAAAAGAAAAAGAGGAGATGGCTGTAAATTTTAATATTATTTTAAGGGTCTGATTTATTTCCCATGCATATCAGTCAGATTCTTTTTTATGACTTTAAGATATGGACCAGAGATAAAACTTCCACAAAGGTTGCACTATGTGTTTCTTCCCGCACAGTAACAAGTTCCTTTCCGATTTATATCCTAAATTAACCTCACCAACAAAAATAGCCCAGCATGACATCTGCAAAGGTCAGGGACAGAAAGCCCCTCTATTGGGAAGGCTTACGAGGTCGCCTGCATGTGGTGGACATCCTGAGCAGGCACAAGGGCAATGAACATGTAGCTCAGCTTCCCATGTGCTTCATCAGCTATTGTTCTAAACACAATTAGCTGATAAAATGATTTCTCCAGTAAAACAGGTAGAACATGCTGAGTAATTGGAGAGATGCAAAATATGAAAAAGTGTCTTTTCTTACTTTTTCTCCTCCTAATAACAATTTCAGAAGCAAGATGATTTAAAAATTATTTTCTTTTATCGGACAGAAAGAAAATGGCACCTTTTTTTTTTTTTTCCCCTCTCCATAACAACTATTATGCTTGCTAGATGTCTGTTCCTTTATTATCAGCCAAGGACAGATAAGGCAAACACGTAACATCCACGGTGCTACCAGCATTCGCAGGGACTAAATGTTTATTTGAAGGACAGTGCAGAGTTCCTTCTACTGGTCTGAGTATCCATGCTGAATTAAAATACTAAGCATTTACAAATGAGGAGATTAATTTGCTCTACAATTATTTGCTGGTTCAGGACAATAGCAACAATGTGATTAGTGTAGTTATATGTTGACATAACCATTAGACAATGACCTCTCAGCCAAATTCCTCAACTGTGAAGAACTAATAGAAATTCTTTGCTGCCAAATGATTGTTATTGGTAAAAATGTAGTCTTTGGCTTCTAAAAAGTGCTTCTGCTAAAAACACCTGAGAGTGTACAGGTATTCTTGGTCAGGAAAACACAAAATGAGGAGGGCAAAATTTATTTGAATTTAATAAGAAGCTACCAGAACCCATGCTGTCAGAAACTTGTTGGCAAGGTTTTAGAAAGCTGGAGAACTTAAACATAGTTACTGTTATGATTTTTACTGCTTCCTGTTTAAAGGCAAGACAAGAAGTGGAAATTGCTCAAAAATAGCTTCTTGGAAGTTGCTACCATACAAGACTGAGTGTGTTTTTGCAATATCTCCAGTCCCGTTTTCTGTATCAACAAGTTCTCATAAATAGTAGTTGAACAGCATGTTGCTGATTAGAACCACACCAAACTTGTAAACCTTGGATCCACTCGCAAATGTGATTTTAGTGTTTGAACCTCAAAGTGTAACTGACAAGTTAAAAGCAACAGATGAGTACAAGTCCTTGGAGGTATCAGAGTGGAAGATAAAGTTTTTTCAACACAAGAATGGTTGCTGACTTAGGCCTAGCCTGAAATATACGTGGTGATTTGTATTTTCTGAGTGCTCAAGTGGTTGCTAAAAAATGTTTTCTCCTGAATAATAGTATTTTATTTCCAGAGAATTATGTTTTAAAATATTTGTTTTTCGATTATAAAACTGTGTAATATGGTCCTAATTAATAGATGTATAAAAGTGAGTGATGAGATTTATATAAATCACCGGCAATATCTGGCAAGATAATACAGGGGAAAATATATGCAGAGATGCAGGAAATCAATTGTCCTTTATGGCCCTTTTATGTTCATAATTATCAGAGAGGCAGTATGGCTTATGCAATCCATCTAAATCTCATTGCACTGCTAGGGATCAAATAGGACTGACTCAAAGGCCTGTCCATCCCATAGTATTATTTTCTTCATAGGCATAAAATTCCTTTGTCTATTTTTAAAGCATTTTCCTCTGCGCATCTCTTGAGGACACTGAGGCAAACTTAGTTCAAAGTAAATGGCAAACCAAAGAGAAGTAGAGAGAAACACAACACCAACATCATTCTGGTGACGGTTGTGTATCTATACTGTGACAACTAATGTCACCCATGCACCAGCCTTGTCCTAGAGCTTGCTGCCTGTGAGGATGCACAATATTTTAATGGACCTGACCAAGACCACTGTTATCACATTTTTGTCTGTCCTCAAACACTCTTCTTTCCTTCTCTTTGTTCTTATTCATTTTCCTGCTTCCTCCACCAGAGAAAGATATTTGGGGTTTGATTTCCATGGCTGCTGCTTCATGGTATTTGTGGTAAAAACCAAGTCTGGCAGCTGTCTTAATATTCAATCAGCTTGTTTTCTTTTTCTTCAGAGAGCCTGAGGTGGGGAGGGGGGAGAACCCCAACAAAACCTAAATGTCTGAAGTGAAATCTTTTGGCAGGCTGACTTTATTCAGCATTTGTTTGTTCAGTTCTGATGCTCAACCAGGCATAATAATCACTAGGGTGACTTTGGAGGATTAAAGTCTTAAGGCCTAGTGGATTAGTATGTTCAAACCTACATCTTTCAGCTGTCAGATAGAAGAAGGGTTGCTTCAGGAGTAGAAATTTTTTGTAAGTGCTTGCATGCAGAGAGCCCAATTTGTCAAAGTATTGAGCAGCTCCCAAGAATTAATGAATTTATCTTCCAGGCTGCCTGGAGAAGTGGAGAAGGATTATCTCCAGTTTATAGTTGTGGAAGTAAAGCACAGACGGATTAAATTACTTGTTTCAGGTCACATACAGGGCACTCAGGCTGCAGGGGCACATGCTGATTTGGAGCAGAAACAAAAGAAAGTGGTCCTATGAGTTTCCTCAATAAGAAAGTGGTCCCATGAGCTTCTTCACATCCCCATCCTTTACAAGGTGGTGAAAACACCTTCCTTGTGCCGTTACCTACTGAAAGTTTTGGGAAGGTTTCGGTGAACTCCAGAGCCCCTGGTCTCTCCATCGAGGACTTTCAATAATGGTGCTGATATTAGCCATTAAAAACAACAGAGAAAGGCATTGGCTTGCGGCCTGGATGTAAAGTAGTACATCTTGGCTGAAAGAGGTGAACTGGACAATTCACCAGGAGGTTTTGATTACTGCCTCGGCCCACAGGTTTTCCTCAGTTAGACCTGTTAAGGGAAGGAATGCTATATAATTGGCATAGCCAAAGCCTCTGGGAAAATTAAATTGGAGGAGTTAATCTCAGGTATTTTTGATGTGATACGTGAATCACAGCACTTGTTTTTAGTGCTGTGAGTGAGGGAGGTGTGCTAAAGTGCTGAAAATGTCTTTTGTTCTTCCAACTGTTCCTATTATCATTGACAGTTAAAATAATATCCTTCTCACTTTTGAAATAGTTGACAAGGACTGGTGATCATTCTGAAAACTCTGGAGATCAGGCATCTTTTTTCCATGCTGTCATTGTCTCGCTCTTTTTGGAGGTTGTTGAGATTACTTCAAAATATTTGGAAGATTCGGCATCTTCTTCTAGAAAAGAAGCATGGGAGGTGTACTAAATATACTTGCTGCAGATAGTTACAAATATATTCTTTCAAATCTGAAATCTGCAAGGGTTTCCAGGGCATCCTTTAAAAAGATGTATTCAAAGTGAGATAAATGAGATACTACATTTTATGAAAAGATAATAGAAAAGAGAAAAGAAGGAAATCCTGAGTTTGGATATTTACAACCTTTTGTCACCAGAGACTCCTGTGCAGACGGACACATCCAGGCCTGTTGACATTGTAAAACTTCCTCTCCCGTCTTTCTGTGAGATTGCCAAAAAGGAAACAAAATCATCTGGATTATCTGAAAGCCAAGAGCCTTAGAATTTCTCTCTGTATTATTGAGTTAAAGCTTGAGAACACACTGATAACACTCTGTTAATGCTGCCTTTTTCCAAGGATGTCCTAGTAGCATCAGCAGAAGTCACAAATATTTCATTTCAGTTCCTATCAGTGATGCAAATATAGATAAAAACACTCATCATCATTTGAATCTGAGAAAGGAGCCCTACATTTGTCTCCCCACTTCGTCATTTCCTTTCTTTTCTTCTAACTTCACATAGCCACAATTTTATCCCACAAATTGGTGATGTCTTTGATCTGTGCTAGTGAACAGGGCGTATGTCTCAAAAACTGCCTAACAGCAAGTGCGTCAGAGTTTCATTTTTTATCTCAATATAAATCTACAAGCATGGAAGAAAAAATAGGAAGAAAGCAAGTTCCTCCTCCACTATGATATTCATTCATCACAAAGATGACACTAGGACGGTATTCTGATATATATTATATATTATTTTGTGGTGCACAGATCATTTTTCAAGCAGAAAAGCAGTACACATAGTCATTTATTCACATCTGGATATAACTTTTGGGTTTGACTGAAAATCACCTCAGCTTCTTTATGCATTTAGGAATGATTCCAGTGCATATGTAAAGGGATGTTGCTTCACTTTGGTGTTGTTTCTTTTTCAAAAGGTTTTGCAATATCATGCATTTTTTCCATTAAAAGAGTGAAATCAATTTACCTCTGAAAGTGCCCCCTTGGCAATACTGTATTTTTGCCAATACTAAGATTATGTTAGCATGTCTGGAACTTACTGGTGTGCTTTCCGGACAAACAGAAATAAGCTGGTAAGAAAGAGAAGTGGCTGAAAACAGTTGCTTCCTCTTTGTTGTTTCGAAGGGGCCTGCTGCTCTCAATAATTATATGTATGTATTATGTATAAAAAAGTGTCCTCCCTCTCTCCAGATTACAGGTATCCAATTTTTCATTGGAAATCACATATGCGATGATGTAGCCTCAGCCACATGTTCCAATGGTATTGTAGGATCTGCAGAGTAAATGCAACTGTCGAATCACAAAGTGTCAAATTTTAAATGAAGTACGTTTCCAGGGTGATTCCACAGTGAGCTGCACCATACATCACTTAAGCAGAAATTTTAATTCATGAGCTTTTATCAGACTCTGGCTATGAGGCAGAGCCACATTGACAAATCTTTCTATCAATCCACAGAAATTACATCAATATACATATATCAGAAATTTTTTACTTATATTAGGAGGCAAAAATATTTTAGTACTCACTGAAGGAATGTTTGGAAATATGGATTTATATTACTATATTTTGGATTATAGCCTCTTGTGTCCTTCAAAAAATCTCCAGAAAAATTAAGACCAATGTCCAAGAATGAAAAAAAGTAGGTAAATCTTTGTGCAGAGATTTCATGAACTGTACAAGTGGAGGGCTGCAGGGTAAGATATTTATGCTTGCTTTCTTTCTCTTTTGTTTTTCTACTGATCTTACCTGTCCCACTACAGTAATTCTTTTTTCAGCAAAAAAGAACAGTGTGTGACAATGTAACGATGTAGTTACAGTAAGAAAGATGAGAACAATTCCTTTTTAAAAGCACCTAAAAGTAAATATAAACATAAAGTCTAAAGAGCTCAAATCCTCTAGAGCCCTTTTCAGTAGTTTAACAGCATCCCTGAGAGATTGGATCTCAGATCCCAGCTTTTCAGGTTGGACAGGAGTCTGCAGATGAAGTTTCAGCCTGGGCATGCTTCTCGGATGATGAATTATTGAATTAATTTCATCACTTCTGTCTCTCCTCATTTTTCACCAACTACAGATATCCATGCATCATGAGAAATCCCAGCTGGGTGTAAACAGAATTGATTAGCATAATTTGTTGCGCTATGTAATTAAACAAACACTGTAATTGTCTGGAATTAATGAAAATAAGAGGAAATGGAGCCTAGCAGGTAGAATCATAGTTTTTCACTGCTGCAGAGGTAAAATGTTAAAGAACACTAAATAGCCACAAAGGACTTAAAGGAAAATTTTGAGAGATGGATTTTGCTTCTGTCAAATTATCTGAGATTTCATATATTGGGTAGAGATCGGGGAAAAGAAACTCAGTAAGGTAACCTTCAACTGAGTACTACAGTGCAATACATGTTAACAGATCATGTATATATATGTATATACATAATATACAACATTTTGTTCCAGTCTATGTTAGATATAACTATGACTAAATTGTCACTAGGAACCAAAACTCACAGTAAACCACAAATTAGCAAATTATCAGACACTTACAGGGTTTTTTCACAGAGTTTACCACATGGCAAGAAAATATTATTCTCCTCATGTTTATAGGCTGGTGCTTGAGGCTAGAGTTGAATATAGAGTGAAGAAAGAACGTAAGGAGAGAGGAAAGGGGAGACAGGGTTGAACAGAGAAGTAGAACATCTCTATGCCCTGTGACCTGAACTGCTTTCTGCATCAAGTGATGTCAGTAGGGGCACATAGTCTCAGCAGTGACACAGTTAGGTGGTTAATGAAGAATTAAGCAAATAGCCTCCTCATATTCATGTAGACTTTAGTTGGTCTGGTAATTTTATTCTGAAACTTTGAGCACCAACCAGGCACCTGGATAGCGAAAGCAGTATTAATTATTAATTTAATTGCTTCCTCAATTGCCTTGTACTTTTCTCCATTTTTCCTTTAATGTGTTTGTCTCTGCCTGGATTTCCTTTTACTGGCTGTTGGTACCTACAGCTATAACACTGAAATTCTAGAACTACGATTTTGTGCTATGGAACACTTGGGCTGGTTCCCTATTAAGGTTTGTAGGAAATAGTTGTGTTTGTTATTTAGACCTGGCTTTCATGACAGCAGTTGTTCTTTTGTCCATATCACATGAAAACAGAACTTATATTAGAAACTACACAAGGTGAGGGCCAAGTGGAAAAAAAAAAAAAGAACAAGAATGGGAGCAAACTTCTTACACGTTCTGTGTAGGTAAATCCAAGCATGACCAGCCAGGCGTGTGAGTAAAACAAAAAGAAGGAAATAAAGAGATGCAGAAACACAACATAAGAGAGACTACAGAATATATAACGAGAACATGAATAAAGAGTCAAAATCTTTGAGAAGGAGATGTAGTATTTAAAAAGAAGATCAGCATTGAGGGAAGACTAGGAAAAAAGAAGAAAAGGGAATTCTGTGAATGATAGGTAGAATATGGAAAAGAGGGAAAGAAAAAAAAACAACTGGGAAGATTTTATGTATTTGTGACAAGGAGAAAATGAATGCAATAATTCAGATATCTGACTAAATGGTTGAAGCATAGGAACAATTGAAAGCATGAGTTGAACACAAACAAGCTGGAAAGGAAATATCATACGTGATGTCTAAAAAACTAAATTTCATAGACTTTTTGCTTTTTCTCACACATTGTCACTTATTAATTCAAGACAGAAAGCTTGGAAATACAATAAAAAGAGGAATCTCGCAATATTTCCAGGCAACTACCAGGAAGGAATGTAAGGCCTCTCAGAAAAGCTGTATTTTCAGATGAAAAAGATGAAGATATATAGAAAGCAGCTTTGAAATTTCATTTTCGGCAGCCAATTTGCCAGTTTTTGGAGGGTCAAGCATCATACATGAGAATAACAATACAGAAGAAAGAGAATTCACACAGATAAAAGTGTACAGATGCTGAATAGAGAATAATGGAAATGGAAGAGAAAAAAGTAATAAAATGGAATTACTCCAGTTTGATTTTTTTAATGCATGTCTCAACACTGCATTATATATTCCAACCCTTGCATTATGTTCCTTTGCTTTCATTTACTCTTCATTTTCTGAAGCAGGTATAAATGAAGAAATAACTACATTCAACGATATAAAGGTGGCCATAAGGGACGTTATAAATCTGAAATCACACTGTTTGGTCACTAAAATATCTAAAGAAAAAGAAGACATGATCTGAATGTTGAACTGGACTTCTTTTGGAGGATTACAAATGCAAAAGAAAGAATTCTGGAAACTAAAACTGGATGACATGAGTAGTAGGGAGAAAAATGTAGGAAAAATATATGATGTGTGTTTGAGAATATCCAGAATATTCTCTGTTAAACTGTTGTCAAATTTTAAATTTAGAAAGAGAAGGAATTTCCTTGTATGAATACTTAAAAATAGAGCTACATATCACAGACTTAATATCTGACAGGCTTCTGATTAAGAGCTATGACAGTGCCTTCCTTCCAAAGATAACCTGAGCCAAAGAAATGTAACTTTTTCTTTAGAAGCCAAGGAGAAAGTTAATGAGTCTTTCATAGCCTTGCAAATATAAATCCTAAGATACCAGGATCAAATGATATGACTCCTAATTGAACAAATCTCCCATGTATTTTACTTGTGATCAATCATGAACCCAACACATGAGCAATCACCACTTAATGATGCGAAATCTGTTTCTGGACAACTTTGAACCCTGTAGGGGAATGGTACGGATCCATCAACATTCCTCCCAAAAAAGATGTTTTGGACAAACTCCAGCTTGGCAGGTTTTACACAACACTTGCTATCTGATGAGTACAATAAACAGAGAGAGACCACTCTTTACAAAAGAACATTAATGGTCAATGTGCAAGGATAGCCTGGATGGATAAGGAAAAGTTTTTCCACATGGATAATGTTAGTTATAAAATCACACAGAATAGGCTTTCCATGTAAATAGTCAACTAAAAGACAGGTTGCAATGGCTCCTTTCTTCTGCTCCAGTTTCCTGTTGAGTGGAGCAGACTCCCTGAAATCCTTTGCTGAAATAATTCAATCCAGTTTACTTATATGACTTATTAATATTTCTATTCTGTAAAATAGCAGCAACATTTATGTCTTATTCAGATATATAACTTTACAGAGTCATTGCTCTGTGATTTGCAGTAAACTATTCTGTGACAGGATAGGTGGACAAACGAATATGTAAAAATGACAGAATTAAACTCTAAAAATAAGGAAGACTTTTCCATGTTTCAGATTCTTTTTTCTGTTCATGATTGACTACACAGTTACAGGATTGTTTGCAGTGTGCCTGATAGTCAGTTTTAAGTGGTTCTGGAACCTGTTAGTCATCTGCATGATGCATTTCCTGAAAAAGATGAAGGTGTCCTGTGGGAAGGACTGCACACTGACTCAAGCGGGTGAAACACTGAAGGAAAAAGCTGTATGCTGCTTCCAATAACACTTGATAAAATGCTTGATAAAAGTATATGCATATAATGATCTATCCATCCCAATCCCATATCCATCCATGATTAAACTTTTTGTGAGAATTATGCCTCTGATCAACATCCTGTACTCTCAGTAGTGAGTAGTTTCCTTTTGGCTTTATACCAAAAATAATAACCAATCTACAAACTGAATGAAAGCTATTCTAAGTCAATTCCCCCAAACTGAAAATGATTATTAATCTCATTTCTCACATGGATTTCAGGAACTTCGCATCCCCTTTTGAACTCTTAGAAAGGCAGAAGCATTTCCAGTAAATATTTCCCATAATTGTTCAGAAAATGGTACATTGAAATTCCAGACACCTTTACTTGCTGGAGTCGACAATGTTTCATTTGCTTTGCAAGTCTCACTGAAAATTTAAAAAAAGATCCTGACTGCTATGCTCAGAGGTTAGCAGAGTGAGATGTTATATGAGAAAAACAACATCCTTCTTCAGTATCGTGAGTCTGGTTTATAGAAGATGAGATTCGGTATCATTTTAGAAGTGCCACCAATTTTCAAGATACAAGAGCAAAGAACAACTTTATCCCCTATGAGTCCCTTTACCCCCTTTTGTCAAGAAAAATCAGAGTTCTGCAAAGCTGTTCAGTTGTGGTTAATTTCTTGACATCTAGAGTAAGAGAATTCACTGGTGCTGTATATACTGAGAACGCTTTAACTTGGATGATTCTAAATGTCTACTGAAGACAAAAACCCAAAGCATCCAAGCTGATGTTATATCAGATGGCCTTTGATCACTTCCAAAGATGGTTTCAAAAGGATGGGCATAAAACCCACAGCAAGCACCAGAGTCCTTGATAGACGGCAAGCCATAGATGCACATCAAGAAACACACCTCTGATTTAATTTAGAGCATAACTTTGCTGACTAGAAATTAAATACTATATCTGGTTGGTTAGTCCGCAGCTTGCGCCACTCTCAAAGTTCAGTTTTCACGTAGGGAGAATAGTCTAGGAAATCTCTATCAATGGAGAAACATAGGCTCCACTGGAGTGAAATCCAGGGTTCTTGTTTGTGCATCTTTTCCCCCTCCTTCTGTTACCAACAAGGATATTATCAATCTCTAGTATGATCAAGATATTTACACAGAGAAGCAATGCCTCCTGCTTTTTCCAAGCATTACCTTATGTTTTGTTGATCAGGGCAAGGCAGAGTCATGTCTGTGCACCTGCCTGTTTCCATACGGCAGCTATTTCTGTTCTGCAAATACATTTTCCTACAAATTATTCTTCTGGTTTAGGCCAACAGGAAATTGTGAAAGCTTTTTGAAGCTGACGATCTGAGCTACTCTCTAAGAACTCCAAGAGCCTTCCAAGTTCTGAACCCAGAGCCTTTCTTTCTTACCCGCAACTGGAACAATTTATGGCTCTAATAAGGGCTATGTAAAATCCATCCAACATCTATCCTTAAGAGATCTAGTTCATCATAGTAGTCCTACCTCCAGAGATTTTATAATTTACTGAAACATAAATATTTGAAAACAATGTTAAACACACATGCCTGGGGATTTATTTATAAGTTCTCCCTTAAACCAGCCTCCTCTCACCGTTTTCATATCTCATGCTATTCTCCAGCATAGCTTTTCTCACATTTAAAGCAGCAAAACATGCATTTCTAGTTGATATCAGATTTCAATCCCTTGGTATTCTGTTGTCAGTAGACAACAGATGAACCATCCCACTTTCTTACTGCTCATTGACAAAGTATCATAGATACCTGAAGGGACCTTTACTTTGAGATGACTAAATTAATGTCACTCATTTATAGACTGGACTTGACTTATGAGAATCTAAAATAAGTCTGAGCTAACATTTTGGGGAGGACATGGAAATTACTAAATACATTTAAATAAATGGGAAACTTCCTGCAAATAAATAGCACTGGCTCTGATTTCTGTATATTTCATTGTAAATTATATAAAATATTATTCCAGTAAGTCCTACAGCAGGATTTCAGCCTTATCAAAACTGAAAAATGAGTGGACTTTTGACAAACAGACATTTTTGGTAGAAAAAATGTTCTGCAAACCATGCAAACAATTGTACATGTAATCTTGTAAAATGCTTTTTAAGCCCCAGTCCTCTCCCATATCAGGCAACATTTTTTTATCATCATGGCAGAGCTGGTAGAGTTGCACTTCATGCACAAAGTAAAAAACCTTTTGAAAACTGACTAAAGTGCATGAACCCTACTTTTCTGATCTCAAGATGAAAGGCAGCCCCTCATTTCTTAGGTAGTGTTATTTCTATTGCTGGCATTCCATCAACCACAGGAATGTGTGGCACACAAAGCAAGTAAGTTATAAGCATATCTAAACACCACCTTCTGCCTCCCCTCATTGTTATGAGAATGGATTGTATTATACTCTGCTGCCCTTTGATGAGACAGATTTTGCTCTTAATGCCAAAAAGCTTGTTTTGAACAGAAAAATAGAAATAAAGACACTTTTTTAATAAAAGCAAGATTCTGCATGTTGGTGTTGGAAGTTACAGCGAGACAAAAAGCTCTCATATAACAAGTTAGCACTAGATCTATAGAGGTGAAGAAGAGAGGATGAACTGCAGGGAGTTGGGGCTTGACCCATCCTGTGAAGTTGTACCAAGAGCACGTATGGATGCTCTTGAACATGATGAACCTCTGCTGGGACAACCCAGGTCTGATATGTTATCTTTTGTCAAACTCTCAGCCACTCCTAACAAAGCTTGTTTTTTGGGACACTTTGCCTTAAGACACAACTTGCATTCTGGTCTCCTTTAGAACAAGTGTATAAGGGAAATGATAGAGGTAAGTCCATACCTGTGTGAAGCTTACTCTGTATCCAACCAGATGATATGTTTAACTTGCAGCAGCCCTCTGGCTTGTGTTACACAATCTCTATTTGAGTCAACTTGAATACTTGGCTTAAGACAAGCACCCCACATAGAAATATTGCTTTCTTACACTCCTACTGGGCAGAAAGAGAAATGGAAATATGACCAGACCCTTTTGAATATTTACTTTAAAGGGAGGAATGAAAAACCTCCATCATCCAAGCACTGTGTGCACTTTAGGCAATAATATCCTCTTTCCAGGAACGCTTGGTACATTTTCAAGAATTTTCCTTTAAATCTCATTGAGAGATACTTTGTTTAGCAGATGTTATCTGGTGTAAGAAGGTTAGCAAAAGAGCAGATGTGAAGATGAAAAAGGTTTGCAAAACTTGAGTACACGAGCAAAGTGGTATCAGCTACCGTAACTGTTGTTTCATAAGCTATGCAATGTTAAAAGGTGCAATGGTATAAAGAAAACAAAAACTGTCTCTAGAACCTGCTTTGCTATTTATAGGGCCTAACTCCTCTATCAAGAGATAAAAGTCTCTAATATTTTCTGAACAAGGCTTCAGCTAAAATAAAGACCAATTTTGTCCTGATTTTCACCTACTGAGACTCTGGCCTTCTGGGATCCCAGAGACACATGTGAAAGACAAATTGACCTGACAGTAGCACAGGACCTTCTTGCAGCATATCTGACATCTGCTGAGCTTTCCTTAGCAGTCAGGTACCTAATGTAAAGATGGTTGAGCTGCCTGGTGACAACAGAACAGAATGTTCCATGTGACAAAAAGCCTTCTTCTCTTGTGTTCAGTAAACCCAAACAGAAACAAGGAAATTGAATCTGTGTTACAACAGTTGAAGCTTATAATAGTAAATTATTGTAGCACAAGTTCTTCCCCAATGCACTTTTGAAGGTCCAAACATATCTGGAAATGTCCAGCAATAATACTTCTCAAGTAAAGCATTTATCTGCTCTAATGCATTGGATGATGTTATTTAACTCTGTGCCATAAATATGACACTTTGCTGCCTCTTGCCAGGAAGGTTAAAGAGAGTGGAAAGTGTAAGGAAGAAGGTCATACCTCTTCCTTGCAATCAGAAAAGAAGAACTACTTTGGGAGTTATCAACTTATAGCTTCATTTCCAGTTCTGGTTGATTGGGGAGTGGTACGTACTACCAAATTATCTTCTGCAGTAAGCATATGCCTAAATGTTGCAAAATGCATTTAACAGCTGAGTTCACATGCTTCTGGGAGAAGATGAGACATTTCACTAGTCCACCCTCCCCAATGTATGCTACAGATGACAATAGAAGAGCTCCCTGTCAGCTCTAAAACTTGGTTTTTATGATGTCCATATCATGGCCTTCATAATTGATCCTTCCCAAAAAAGGAAGGGAAATCTTCTTTTTGGCATTGAAGGTTATCTTCAGGTTGGAAGAAAGGCTTGGATTCAGGGAAAGGAATAAAAGTCTTGTCCAGCCAATTAGTTTTGTCTTCAATGTCAAAAGGTCTGATGGTTATCAGGTTATGCTAGTTACTATTGTTAAATGAGTTAATGGCTTACCTTTCACTGCTTATCCAAGCAGACAAAATAAGTGATTTCGTACAGAGAAGCCCAAACTTGTGAGACTGCCAGCTTCATTTCACAGACTTGGTTATTTCAAGTGAATTTTAAGAAACATTTGTGAACCTTTTCAACCTTCTGATAGGTTTCTTAAAAGCAGGTTTAAGAATAGACTGCAGAGCACATTGAAAATTTGAGTGTATGTGGTAGTTATTATGTTCACAGATGCCTGATTTGCTTAAGCATCTGGAAGAGACCAAAGTATTTCTTTACAGAGCACTTTTTTGCATCCTGTTTTTAATTGACTCATCTGCTCATGTAATTCAGTTTTTTGAATGTACAGACCAAATGGACTTGAGCAAAGAGGTAATTTACCTGTCCCATGAAAATTTTCAAGAGTTGACAAATTTTCACATTCTATCTCAGGACAAACCCAAGATTTAATGTCTCTCTGATTTCTCCCAATCACTCATTACTGGAAGGAATGAAAAAATGCTATTAGCAAGTCAGAGTTGCTTGGTCAGTCGCTCACTATCCAGTAGATGTTTACTCAACCAAAGTGCAAAAGCCACAGCAACAGGTGCTAGTCCTTATAAGGGTGCAAAAGACCCTGTTCCAGTCTGAAGGCAGAACAGCCACAGCAGAGGAATAAGGAGAGAGCCCACTCCTCACAGCCACTTAGTAGCATTCAGTATGTGTGTGACTGAGAGTCAAATCTCTGCTCCAAATCCACCACAACAAAAGCCTTGACTGCTGTTTGCTGTATCTTAGTGAACATCTCAACAGCTCTGTACTATATCTTATATGCTATATATTCTACAGAAAAGTACATACAGCTTGACAAGATATTTTGTCAAAAAAATTCTGGTTGTCTTCAGTTCAATTGACAAAAGTCCAGCTATTTATCATGAGTTCTTTTCAGTCCCATTTTCCTGAATTTTAACAATTCCTCTCTGACTCCATTGTCTTTCTGTTATTACCCAATTCTGCAGGCTTCATTCGTTGTCCTCCTTTTTACTCTATAAACAGCAGAGGACAATAGTTACTTCATAACTAACTGGGGTTTTTTTCACCCAGGATATTTCTAATGCTGTTTTTTCTAAAACAAAGAAGCTAAATAAAAAATAAAATGTAACATTAAATGTCCACTCTTTTGTTCAGGGGTCTTGGCTAATTAATCATTTGCAGATTCCAAGTGTGACAGACAACTTAGTCTCGTGTATCTAAACTTTCTTAAAAGTTCAAACCCTCCTAATGATACCGGCCAGTTTCTAGGAACTTATTCAAGGATTTTCAACAGATTTGAGATTTTCTCTGTGCTAAATCCTATCATGTGGTCCTGAGATTGTTTTCACTACCAGATTATGGCATGAGAGGGATCATATGATGTAGAGCCCACATTCTCAACACCATTCTAATTCATCAAGGAAGACCTCCAAGAAAAATCTCCTCTCCTGTCTCCTTGACTATAGATCTTAGTTTGCATAGTATTGGAATTTCCATGGGATATTTCTGAAAACTGTTGATTTTAGCTTAGCCCAATGCTGTATTTGTTTAATGTTCAGTTCTTAATGATATATACATACCTTTAATGAAAATATAATTCAAGAATTTAATAACATGAGAGCAAAGAATGAAAGATAGCCGACTTTGCACATTTAGTAGATGTGCCAGTGCTCTGATTCTTCAGGAAGCCCTTTATAAATCTTCCAGCTCTTTAAACTTTATCCCTTTAGACAATTGCCCAAACTCAGTGCAAAAATTGGTTGAAAAAAAGCACACTGTATTCTGCCCACTTCTTGCATGTTCTTAGGCTCCTCCTGCAAATGTCCAAGTGCACAACTGGCAAAAGCCATTTTTCTGCCCTCTGCAAATCAGTTGCTGCTCTCTTGAAGAGCAGAGATTACATTTTTCTCACATCTATTTGACAGAAATACCTTTCAGTGAAACAATATCCTCTTAAAATGCCCCAAAAATAAATTGTGACCACTACCCAACTTTTCCAGATAAGGTGAATAAAAGCACTTTGCCTTAAAACACAATTTTCTCACATCCCCCAAAAATCTTGTGGTGAGAAACCATTTACAAAGCAACACCTCTGAGAAGTTCAAAACCAATTCTTTGCTTATGCAGTCAGCAGGGTAAATTCCAATGCTCATACACACATACCTAAAAAAACTTACATAACATACAAAAGTAAAACAATAACAAAAAAAGATCTTGAAGTGCTATCTTTATGTAAGTGTATAGGAAATATGAAGCACCAGAAACATACGCAATAATTCAAGTTCCTGTTAGGTTTTTGCAGATGTAAGGGTGGAACAATCCATTCCAGATATCTGATAGCTTATCCTAATTATTTGGACATGTAGTTCAGAACTGGTGCCTGGAAAATTATACAAAGTCTATAGAGTTTGGATTTAGACATGTGATCCACTCAGCATTCATGTCACAGAAAAAAATCCTACAGGGTTTAGCAGCCTTTAGGTCATGTCCCTGCTCACTCTAAGAAAGTATGGAAGTTTTAATTAGTCTTTCAGAGGTTCTTGTGTATGGATTCCGTTTTCTCAGTTAGAGTCATAACTTTGATCTCATCACTTTTAAGCTCCCCAGTAGGAAAATCTTAACCAACATTTTTTAAACAGAATGCAGATAAAGTTTTTGCCAGTAAAAGACATATTGTTCTATGCAGTTTTACTTTGGTTAAAAGTCTTACTGGGTGTAATCTGATTTCAATAAACATTCATTTATAGAGCAGACATATTCCACAGTGCCAGTTAGTTGGGGTTAAACAAGGTAGAAAGGAAAGAATTCCCCAGCTGTGTTTAAGGTAAACATCATAATGCCTCAATTTGTTATTTTTTAAAAAAATAAAACATACTTCAAAGTTTAAGTTAGAAAAATTTAACTAGCAAGTGAGAGTTTAAAAAGTCCTAAAAGATCTGGGGGTTTAGAAGTGTTTTTCTTGCCAAGAACATAGCAAGGACAAAATGGGAGGAGAGACCTCTAGCTGTTCAAAGACAAGAATAGATAATAATATTTGATATGTACAAAGAAATAAATAGAATTACCAGCTTGCCATTGGCAATGTTAAATTTTCAGAGATAGAAATAATATTCAGAACTTCATGAGATTGTAAATAAAAATCTAGAAGTGTTTCCTTTAAGTTTTGCAGAGCCAATGAAGAATAATTAGAGAAACAATTGCTACTAACAAACACAAACTGTACTAATAGCCTTGTACGCATCTCAAAGTCACTGTGAAATCTTAGTGTCAAGAACTAAGAACACAGGCTCTCATCCAACAATTCTGTGTTCATGGACAAGCCTTTATCATTGTGCAAAAATCCTTGATGAATTCAAATTGCAATCCTTTGCAGAGCTGAAGACAGTATTTTTCTTCCAGGAACAGCACATTTTCTGCTACCTACTGCATTCAGGGTCCTACCAGGATATCAGGTCACAGATACATGAAAAAATATTTAAAAGGATGAGACTTGGGACTTAAGATGAAATTCTAGAAGTATATAATAAATTTAGTAATGGCATCTAATACACAGGAAATAATTTCTTCTTCAAATTACTGGAATAATTGATAAGTGTATATCCCTTGTATTTCATAATACACTCATGATCCTCAAATTTAGTTGTCTGTAAAGCTGGAAATGTGGTCTGACCCTCTCGTTCTTCTTGCACTTGAGCTATTTCTGCCCCCCGAATGTTATGTCTGAGACTGATATTTGACATAATTCTGTATATGTAGAGAGATACATTTTTGTGGCATAAATTTGGTAAATGCCAATTTCACTGCTTTTGTTCCAGAGAGAAAACATGGTGCCAATATATATTTTAAATGTTTTGTGAGGTACGCAAATTACTTAGCAATTGCTTGATTTTTGAAATTGTAGGAATTTAGCTCTCAGTAAGAATAAACGCTTTTCCGGCCACTGAAGTTATTTAGATTTTAAGTAATGAAGTGTTTGGATATCTTATGACATATAGAAAGATTATTGATAAATGATTTCAAACACCATAGCTTCCTTTGTTCTGTATTTTGGAGTTTGGCAAATGGAAAATTTACATGCAGTCCTGTACTGCGTCTTTAAATACATAAAAATAAAATAATGGGTTGTGTATCTACATGTGCTGTAGATTGTCCCTCCTTTGTATAGATATGGATACAATTAAGTCATATAAATCATTACATATGTAATTTAGCTCCATGGCTTTAAAATTAACATTTTGCTCTTGTATTCTGAGTCACATTAGAAGTGTTATAGAGGCACTCTTAATTAAGTTTTCCTGTAACTGTTAAACATTCATAGATAGGTTATTTGATATCAGTCTTTTCCCAACAAGATTATTTAAATAAAGGTGGAAAAAAGGAACACTCCTTTGTTTTATTATATACCTGCTGAAAGTGACTTCATTCTCAAGACAGTAAGGTCAGAACATGTTAATTTCCTTGAATTCAAATGCACACAGCCATTATTCTGAAATATAAATATGATGGAGTAACATGAACTTAATTGCAAAAACACTTCCTGGGGCATCTCTTTAATCCACAGCCAAATGATAAACAGCCCTCTCAGGAAGACCTGTCCCTTTGCCCCGTGGAGTCCATTAGCCACTCAGTTTTCACACCTTCCAAAACTCTTCCTTGTTTGTTCTTTAGTGAGGACCCAAGTATATGTTTGTTTGTTCGTTACCATGAGAAAACTGTAGGATTCTTAGTTCAAGGAGTACTCGCAAAGATAAATTCAATTCGTACAACCAAAGAGTTTGAGTTCAAAATTATTAATTTAGCCTGGTTTCAGACAAAATAGTTTGAACTTTTAAAAACATGTCAATCTACAACTCTATACAGTAAGTATATGAAAATCAAAGCCTTAGTATTAAAAGCTATCTATTTTTCTGATGACTTGCTGTGAAGATAGCAGAACATGCAGAACTGTTCCCAGTGCTGGGCAGTTTCACTCCTGCAAAGGTTATTTCAAACATTTTCCTTGGTTTCATCCTTTGTGGATTTACACCCTTCCCTCTAAAATTTTTGTTTTGGCGATGCTCAATTGGACAGGAATGTTAACCTGACCTTGATTTGATCTTAGGACCACTAAAAGATTATTCTTGACCAGGGTTGACCTCAAAACTCAAGATCAAGGCATAACTGCTGAGTGTCACTGTTTTTCCATTGAAAACACAAATGTTTAATGCTCTCAGTATTAAAATTTCCATTGGCTATAATCTTCTCTTAGAATGTTTTGTCATAACTAAGATATAATTTCTGAAGACTCATGTAGAAAATTGAAATGTAGGGTGGATCTATCTTTTATCATTCTAAAAATATTGATTTTGTTTTGATAGATAGTTGAACATGGGAAATAAAGGATGTTGATAATAATTCCGTAGAGCATTTAATCAGATGCTTAAAGTGAGGCTTAATTATCAGTCTTTAAGCCTGAGACCTAAAGGTTTGTGGCTTTCTGTATTTATGACAAAGCAAGTACTTAGGTGCTCTGCCAGAGGCGGTACTGAATGCCCTTGCAGTGCCAAACACGCGCTTAGTTTACAAGAGGAGCTGAAATGATGTTTGGTGTCATTGCTGCCTGCCCCAGATCAAATTTAATATAAGAACAGGAATACTAATTCATCAACCCGAAAATGCGCCTCTGATGGGAAAAGAGATGTACAGCTACCTACACCTAAACATAGGTGACAAGTGACCTTCCAGTACCCAGGTATGTCCTGCTTAATCTCCAGAACCTGTTCCAAAAGTATACAGGTCTCCCTCCTGTAAGATCATGTGCCCTACCTGTGGTAAATAATATGAGGCCTCAAAAAATTGCAACAAGATGCATGTGTTCAGGCACCTAGATTTCTCAAATTGACAGAGTGCTGTGGCTTTTGATGAATTGCTAGCAGGTATTTTGCTACATGTCCTTTGTACATAAGTATCTAATCAGTCCTATTCAAAAGAGCAACATGAAGTTATTCTAAATCATTCTTGAAAGTAGCAGGTCAAGCGGGCAACCCTGTCAGTCAATCTGGGAAGTAAGATTTCTACTTGTACTCTTTTGCTATAAATTTTATATATATATATATGTATATATATCAACCTGTACTATGTACTAGACTTCTAAAGCAGCTATTCTCAGCTGAAGAGTCACATGAAAGGATCACTAACCTCATCTGCTCTGTCAGTTCCTGTGTTTTTATGTCCCATTGCTAAGAGGTGTAATGTAGGCTTAAATTGTAAAAATAAAATTACCCACAACTAACAAACTTATCCTATATAGTTCCTCATTAAACTCCTTTTTATATAAAAAGAGAGTGAGATTTGTATTACCCAAAGTAATATAAAATTCATCTATCTTAGGCTACATCACTTTCCCCTCAGGTTGAATGGTCTCCTTTATGCATTTGATGACATTTCCTTCAGTTTATTGCAGTTATGGGAATGAGGCTGAACAAAATAATTATGAAAACTCAAACAAGGGTCGGGAAAAACCAAAAAGCCTGTCAAGAACAACTCTGGAATCATCTTGAAGGACAGTAAACAAAGGTTATTCATTGTTATTATTAACTGGCAAAAGCTGCTATTAGGATAACAAAGGATGCCATTTTTTTCTCTCAGAAAACAAGACCTTGATGAAGAATGTCCTGTCTGTATCATCTTTAGAAAATGTCATCTTATCTCGTACTAAAATCTGTGTGTCTTGACTGTGTACTAGTCAAGAAAAACAGGCTCAGACCCAAGCAAACATTTATAAGATCTGGAGACCCATGGCATCAACCTCATATGTGGATGTGAAAGGATCTGCGGTCATTTAGTGGAGAATGTAGGTCAATGTGCACAGCCTCCAAACTCACAGTCTACATGCAGTTGCAAAGAAATGAACTTGTTTACTTTTCATAAGTCATGCTTTCTTTAGCCTTTTCTATCTGTTATAGTCAAAGGCTTAATTCACCAAGAATGTGCTGATATGCCAGACCAAGTAATAAAACACACAAGCATGCAGATTCTTCCCACCCAATGATCAAGAGGAAATGTAATTAACAAATGCATTAGAGAAGCCAGAGTTGCTGTCATGAGAATGGTGCTTGCTCCCACTGTGAACAAGGCAAATCCCACAGACAGTATGATCTCAGGTCTGTGGCTTCACAAAGCCTCATGGAGGGTGCTAGATGGAGTGTTAAATAACAAACTTATCCATGGGGACCTGGTGATGAACTTACCCCACACGAAATTAAAAATGATGAATTAAGACATGGATCACTTGCTCACAGCTTTAACCCTCAATTTGCAAGCTCATCTTTTAGAAATGATAAAGAAATTGCATCATACTAGGTGAAACTATTTTCAGTGTAACTCCTTGCAGTTATGAAATGCAAATATATGCAGATCACATTTTGTAATCCTCCCATTCAAATGCCTTTTACTTTCAGAGAAATCTTGCCTTAAAAAGTACACCGGGAATTATCTTATATGTGCACTGTTCTGGATAAATGACAGTATTTCACAGGTGACATTTGAGGAAATCCTAGTGCTAGTGATTCCCTGAGTATCTGTATTTCACAAAAGTATTTTTCACATTTAAAGTCTTCTCTTTTTTTGTCCTGAGTCAACTTTCTCACCAGACTTTCCTGACATTTTAGTTTGCAGTCGTACTGATGGTATGAGAACAGCCTTGATAAGTTAAGTACTTGAGGCAATTTCAGATGAGGGAGCTTCTGTCCTGGACGATTTTCTCGCTGCACGATTTTAGATCAGACTGCTTTTTTTACTGTAATATCTTAGGATTAGAGGGTATAAAGATCATTTAGTGTCATTCTTATAGACTTTCCCAACAGGCTTTGCCTCTTAGTTTACATTACAAAAAGTCAGACTATGGAGTGATAGCTGTCATTTTAACTGAGTTGTCAGTATTTTCCTAAGCTCAACAACAGCAGGTTGAGTTTAGGACCAGAGTTCTCAACTCTACTTGCTTTTACTTACATTTACCTCCAAAAGAACAAAGCCATGGCCATAAAATATGATATTCTGTGAGGTCCTTTCATAGAGCCCACTTCATATTTGCTAGTTCATTAAATTTACACCTTCTGCTCACATCTCAAACCCCTCCCGTCAATTTTGTGACTTTTATATCGTTCTAACTGTTGCTGCAGAAATGTCAAAAAATCCCTTCTAAACATGTTAGCTGAAAAAATTATTAGCTTAGAGAATTTTTAAGTTAATTTTTAAAATGTATATGACTCTCTGCTTCCTCAAAGACCACAAACAGCTCATGAAGCAAAAAATTGCAAGTAACATGTTGGTTCTTTTCTGGTGAGCTAGTTTAGTGTCGTGGGTTTACCCAGGAAGGATCAGTCTTTCAAATGACCTATGGTGCAGGAAGTAGTGCACCTTGCTTCCTGGGAAACAGAGCCAGTGACCAGCTAGTTTTGAGTATTAATAGGTGTATAATCCAATTAAAAGTTGTTCCGCCTCCAGGGAAAAAAACATATTTAAGAGAAGTACCCTTAAAAAAACCCCTCTTTTCCTGTTTTGTTGCTGCCAGAGAAGCAAGTCCTGTGCTTCTCTCTTTAGTAAGGCTGGGCCTTTACCCTTTCCCCCCCCCTCCCCTCCTCAGAGCGGGGAGGGGGGGGAGGTTTAGAAGAGAATTTGCAGCAGCAGTGCAGCTGAATGTGGGGGAGGACCCGGCCTGAGCTCTCCGGCTGCTGAGCAAAACATGTTAACTACAGCAGACAGAGCCAAGCCGGCTCCCTCCGGGCCGGCTCCCTCCAGGCCGGGTCAACTTCGCAGAGCCCAGCCCTTGCTCTGGGCCGGGCAGAGGCCAGGCCGGCTCCCCCCAGGCCGGGCCAGCTTCGCAGAGCGAGGCTATTGAGACTCTTAACTGCTTCTGCAGCCCGGCTCAGACTTTTTAAACAACCCGAGAAAAATCATGGGACTGTCGCAGAGGCCCGAGAAAGAAATTAACCCTTTCGTTACCCAGATAAAACTTGCAGAAACTGATCTGCTCTTGCACAGATAGAAGAAGAGTGAGGACACTTACAAAAACACAGCATAGAGACTCAAAGTCAGTGAGAGAAGCAGAGCTGAAGCTTAGAGGGAAGGAGCATGAGGAGTGCTACAAAGTAAAAGCTGAAAATTCTTCTGTGAAACCATGATTGAGACCAAGCTAAAATATTCCCTGTAATATATGACAAATGGTCTAAGGGGGGATGTGACGTTCTACCTGCAGCCAGTGCAGCCAGTGAATCAAGGCACCTGTGTGAAGATAAGTAGATATTGAAGTAATTGCAGCCTGATGAGAAATTTGAGCAGAAAAGAGAAGAAGCTGTAATCCAGATCCCTTGCCCCGGGGAATGGTCAAAGGAAATTTACATTGCCAGTCATAGAAGAAGGGGATTTCTTTGCGGCAGTAGTAGAACAACTCATCCTTAAAAAAACACCCCATGAACTGTCATAACCCACCGTAGTAGCAGTGGGAAAGCTACTGGTGTGGGAGGGACGTTCCACAACAAGCAGAGATCTTTTTCTCCTGGGCGGCTGCTAGTTGTGAAGCTGAAAACCATAAGAACTGTATTTCTTGTGGAGAATTCAACATGGTAAAGCAGGAGGAAACTCCTCTCCCTAAATGACTGAAGAAAGACTAATTTAGAAGTGGTAAACTGACTGAAAGTCAAAGTGTTGTTTTTTTTGTATTGTCATTGAAAAAATGGAGAGGTGGGAGGAGCAAAAGTGTTCTGATGGGTTTGTTCTAGTTCTTAATTTTTTTCTTCCTTTTAGATCTGTTAATAAACTTTCTTTATATTCTTTAAAGTTTGAACCTGCTTTACCTACTCCTAATCCTTGTCTCACAGCAAAATTAAATAAAATCTAGTAAGTGTGCTGGCGTTTAGCCAAAAAAACTCAGGTGAACGAACTCAAACCACTACATTTAGTTACACGCATACTATATCTACCTTGACGACAGATTTTTTCCAGTTTTACAGGTACAGAAGTAGGGGTTACTGGGCTATGATCTATATGAGACCCTGTTTAAGAAGAAGCCATTTTCTATTTTGTACAGGTGGTGATTGAATTGATAGAATGCATACATTTAATAGCTTGAGAATGTCATATTTGAGTCCTTTCAAAGATCCTGGATAGCTATTATCTTGGCCTTGAGACTCATCACTCTTCATTTAATGAGCATTTTTTTAAACTTCTGCTGCTGCTGCTTCTGCTCAAGATGACTCCTCTGACTCATCCCTCAAAAATAACAGTTTCAGAATGAATTTTCCTCAGGCTCCTCAGAGTCAGCAGGAATGCAAGGAAGTAATCTACCTCTTCTCTTACAGTCTTTTCTGAGTGGACCTTTCACATCTTGATTGCCTATTAATCCAGAGGACTCTGTCAGCCTTCTGGTTTCTGGTATATTTGTTTTCTATTTTGCTTGATTAATAATTTTATGCCTACAATACATTGATTCTGAAATTCTGGTTTAGTCTATATTATAATTGTTTTGCATTTACTTCTTGAGAGGTTATATTTTCTGTTTTCATTTTCATTTTAATACATTTTTTGAAGAATAAATTTTTTCATAACCACTCCTCTGCCATTTACTAATTTTTTTGCTGTTCTTTTAACTTTTAAAGCACTTTTCAATATGCATTTCACACTTAATTTGAACTCCTGATAGAATGTCTTCAAAAGGTGTTTTCTTCCATCTGTAAACATTTGGCTGTCTTCCCTGTTTGCTTACATTTAAAAAAAATCTGTGGTTCTTAATTTCTATTTTTTTTTCAATTTGTTTTAATTAAAACCTATCAGATTTCTGTGGGTTATAAAGGTGAAGGAAGTTTGCTTTCACAGAGAGGCTATCATCAAAATGTCTTGTTTCAACTGTATTCGTGTATCCTTATTATTAATTACCATCACAAAAATTACTTGTAAGAGTGATATCTGTCAAAAGGGCAGAATACACATAATTTGGCTGGAAAATTCTGTTCAGATGTCCTTTGCGAAACACCTGCTAGAAAGACACTATCCCTGTAAGCAAGCTCTTCCTTTCCATGTAAATACCCAAAGAGTTTCACAGGGTAGCCTCATAACAAATATACTGCAATAATCTAATTTCAGTGACAAGGTTTCAAAGATGGGTGGCAATCTCTGTACCTAAGAAGAAAAGTCAGCAGCATTGATAAAACCTGGTTGAGTTCTGAGTATGATGTTTATGTCATCAGACATAAACGGGGGAGTTGTGAACAATCTTATCTGTGAAAGGCTTAGCTCTCTCACTAGAGAGGCTAAGGCTACTTCTGCTGTCTCTGTCATCAATTTCTCCCAACTTTTCTTCCTTCTCTCATTGTATCTGAGGTGAATTGCAGTCAGATTCTCATGTACCATGTGTCCCTAAGTCAGATACTTGTATGGTGACAGTTTGGGTTGAATCTCTTATCAGCATATCACTGTAGAAAACCTTTGAGTACACACGTTGCATATCTGACTAAATTGGTTTTAGCATTGAATTGGGTAAAAAATTCAATAAAAGAAAGGGACAAACTGGTTCAGGTTCATTGCACAGAAGTTTTTGTACCTGTTGCATTTTGCACACTACCTACAGAGATCAATTTTACGAGAACTTCAGGGTCGAGCATCTGTGTCAAAGTCAATAAATCAAATTCAAAAACAGGAAAACTACTTGAGGAGCACAGTGGTTGACTCTGGTGACTTCTGTGTTCTGAGTGTAGGGGGTAAGAAAGAGTAGAAATCGTGGAGCAGAAATTTTAAATTGTAATAATGAACACATCCATAGGACACAATGGAAATTAGATAGTGCAAACTTTGCCCATATAAATTCCTAAATGATTTTTTATGAAACATTTGTATCACTTTCTTGCCTACTTATATAACTCCTCCAGGAAGCTGTCAACCCAAGACATATAGGCCTTTTCATCTTGTTTTCCAGTACTGTAAAATGCTTTCTTTCTATCGTGCATATAAGTGTACTTCTCTGTGGCGGTGACCGAGTCCGCCTTTGTATGAGAATAAATGGCATCAAATGGATTGATTTTCGCCCTCAGGACAAGCCTGAGGGGGAGGAGGAAGGCGTGGCTGGGAACTTCCCGGGCTTTGACTTATCAGTCATTTGTTTCATCTCCACCCCTTCCCCCTCAGAGTTGTTTTAATATTCATTAGGTTCAAGAAAGTTCTGTTGTTCTGTGATCTTGATTGGAAGTTTTAAATATGTTCTTCCCCTGTTAGAATGAGATTGGGTACCTGTCATTCCTTGTCATTCCCTGATTTGTTAAAGCCTAGATCCTCCCCTTGTTCCACCCCCTCTTTTGTTTATCAAAACCCCTATAATCTGTGTTCTGGGCTCTTTGGTAGCTCTGCATTCTGAACCCCTGCTGGCCCATGTGGCTACAATAAAACCTTTGGGTGCTGCTACCTAGAGTCCCTCTGCTCCTGCATGGTTGCCTTGCTACTTTGTTATCGGCTGCTGCTGCTCCCAGAGCCTCGGAGCTGACGGCTCCCCAGAAGGCGCAGCCAGAAGCCTGCACAGCCTGCAGGCAGTCTGACCTGTGCCGAGCGCTACGTCGCCCGCTGGCTATCGGGCGAGCCTGCGGTCAGTGACGCTTCTCTCTATTTCTATTTGAACTTGACCAACCTGTTTCTCATTTAGGACTGTCCACCAACACATTTCTTGAAGAGTCCTTCTAGTAATCTCTATCCACAGCAGTTTTTGGGACCATTACCTATTCACAATCTCTTTGGTCTTCCTTTTGTCTGTTCTGCCATCCATTGACTTAGGGATTTCCATTCTTCCCTAGTTTTCTCTCTAACCTTTTGATGAACTTCTTGTCTGTGTCTCATTCAGAGGTGTCCTGCTTTTTCTGCTACTGCTGTTGATGGTGGTCATAAATCTGTAGTCCTTGGTCCACATTCTGTATATCTTCTATAAATTACTATCCAGTGAGATAGGTCTGAATTGTGAAGGATCATTGTAGAGGTCTACAGACTCACAGAAAGTAAGAAAGATGAAATGTCATCTGTGAAGATGAAATGTCAGAAATCCCTTTTAAAATTAATACTGCCTGTCCAACCCTGTACAGCACTATAACCCTACGGCAAGTTTCTGAGCTTCTTCACTGCTGCTGGATAAATACTGAAAATATGTAACTCTCTATGTCCTTTCCTCTTGTCTACAGGTTTCCTTCTATTCCTTATATATAAACTATTCTGGGTAACAAAAAGTATTTCTCATTCAGTTTGTCCACTGAGGACCCTTTTCATGTGTTTTCAATATAACACATAACAGATTATGCTGCTCCCAAAAAGGATAAAAGGTTTTATAAGGTACAATATATTTATATTTATAGATAGAACTAAAATCACTTGCATTATGCATTATGCATTATATTTTGTGCTAAAATGAGATAAAATATTGTAGAAAAAGATATATGTGTTCCGCTGAATCCTTCATAACTCCTGTGGGACACTCAGAAATTTAGTTGCAAATAGAAAACACATGCATTGTCAAGTAGTGCCAGACAAGTTTGCTTACAAAGACTTTGGAGCATTTCAAATGTTCATGTTTATAGCAAACATAATGCTCTTCCAATAGTGAATCTATCCAGGCATGCAACTGTCATTTACTTTTAAAGTCCACAAGATCTGAAATATTACAGCTCTAAAATGTCAGTCTTCTTTAAAAGCAGACCCCATCTTTGGCTCTGCAGGGACCACTGGAAGACCATGGCTGACTCTACCAGAGGAAGTCTGGAAGGCAGAGAGGGCCAGGGACCATTTCCCAAGGGACACTTTATATGTGCCCATGCTGTTTCTCAGGTCTGGCAGAGTTTAGTAGAATGGAAGTGGCCAGACTGTTCGGTGGCCTCCCAGTGACTTAGTTTACTGCCGGAGATGTCATCAGTGGTCCTGCACTGATGGTCAGTGTGCTGCCCATGCCAGCGACTTCCTCAGGGCCATGAGGTAGAACCCAGGGGGTGCCAGGGCATGCAAGACAGAGCCTGGCCTCCAGGGTCTGCTCTCACTGACCCAGCCAGGAGCAGGACAGCTGGGGGATGAGCAGAGGTCAGGATGGGACATGACAGGGTCCATAGCTGGTCAGGGCAGGACTGTGGGAAGCTGGAGACTGACTCTGCTGCAGCATCACTGAGGCAGGGGCTGATGGCCCTCGGGGGCTGAAATGGGGTCCAGGGCCATGGCTAGGGTGGGGGGAGACTCCAAAGGGATGGGCAGGGACAGTCAGGGTAGTGAGTGCCCTCATGACCATAATACTGAAGTTTTGCTTCCCTTCCTTTAATGATTTAATTGTCTTGTACACTCCACTGTAAAACAGTCAGCGTTTTTAGTATAGATGAGTGGTTGCTTGAAAAAATCAGTACACAACTTTACGTACCAAAAATACAGCTACAACAAATGCCCTCAGGTTACAGCAACCATCTCTTCTCCTGCTCCAGCCCTGCAGCAGGTGTCTGTCATCCTGCCCATCTTACTGTCCGCTAAGGACACTGTGGGGCTCCGGGGACAATGGGTAGAGTACTAATGCACAGCAGACTTCTCAACAGCTACTGAGCAGAGTGAGAAAACAAAGCATAGTGTACAGACAGTCTCAAACCCAGAGAACTGCTTCTGCCTGTAGGGAAATACTGTATTAGATAAAGGATCTCTTCTTTTTCCCCCTGCTACCTAAAATATCTGAAATTTGAACCTGAAGATGCTTTGTACCTGTTTTCATAGCCCTGAGTGCCTCACAGGAAAGTATTTCATAAGCAAGAGCTCAATTCTTTTTATCTCCAAACATCTGCCTTAAGCATCTGCTTTTAATCAAAGTGAAACCAATGCCCTCCTTCAGTGGACAATGTGGTGCAGAGTAAAAAGGCCGATGGTGCATTGACTGCAAAGCCCTCAGCTTTCTTATTCCCCACTTCAGATCCTTTGCCAAAGAACCGTTGGTGCTATTTCAGTTTTCCAGCAATAACCTAAATTTAATGGTCAAAATTTCAAGGAAAAAACTATGTATAAACAAATATATTCTTTGGGATTAATTTTTATCTTATTCTTTTCCTACAAGCAATGCTTCTTTGAAGGAAAAAGACTAAATTTTATTCATTCAAGATTAAAATACAGTTTATCGTCTCCAAGGGAATTGTAGATGATTATTTAGTGTGGTATGTGCTGGGGGGAGTTAACCACATAATTCCTGTTAACAGTGAAAAATGAGTAAGCAGTTCAAAGTATATCAATTTTAAAACTCTCTGAAAGTCACAAATACACATGTACATGGTGCTTCCAAAGGCCATAATATTGGGGGATATAAATCATTTTGCACACATATGTGACAGCTTGTAAAATGCTCATTTCTGCTTCAAGAAGCATTTTTTGCAGTAAAACTAGATTCCTTCAAATTCTATTTTACATAAATTGCATATCCGGTTAACATCATAAAATAAGCTATTTGAAAACAACAGATTTAAGTCAATGAAAATAAGAGCATGGCCTGAATAATTAATTCTTTTGAAATTAGATGCTGAGCTGGTGACTGAAGCTGGGTGAAATCAATGAAAAAAACTCCAACTAACATTAATGAACTTTAGTCCATCAGGTCAAACACTGGCCTCACTGTGCCTTTTTACCATTGTTTTCAACTGAATTGAGTTCACACTCAAGCACTGCTTGCTCCCATGGGATCACTGATGTCCTGCTAGCAAGTGGTGGAAGCAGTTTTCTCTTAGCCAAGTCGGTTCAACCCAGGTTACACTGAGATTTTTGCTCATGTAACCACAACATCTGTTAACTGACCAGCTCGGGATATGGTAGAAACTATTCTAGATCAACAAACTAGGTAGTGGTTGTACAGAAGACATGTGTTTCTCCCACTACTCCAGAACTATTTTTAGATGTTTGCCCTTCCATTTTTAACATTAATCTTTAGTCTGGTTGGTTGACTGCTGTTATTTTGACTGCTCTTCCCTCTCCACTGCTGAGTTGTGAAGGCCAGCTGGAGAGGCAGTGCTGGTCTGACTGCAGCTCAGGATGTGACCAGCTATTACTCTCAAATGAGTTGGCAATTTTGACTATGGAGTGCTGGGTGAAAACATGTTGTTTTCCTTTTTCCCTTTCCCTTGTTGCTACACACAGAAAGAAAAAGGAGAGCTGATTCATTTGCTCTGGTTTGAAAATTTGACAATGACAACAGAGAATGCAGATTACTTTTTATGTTGTACTCTGTCCTAGTACATGATTGCCATTAGGGAAAAGTCCTGTGAAAATCTATAAAACTCAGTAACTATAGATCATTATTTTAAATTCTGTCTGTTTTTGGAAAGACTCCTTCAGAAACCTATTTCAATTCTGTTGATCTTTATGACTAATCCTTTTAAAATTCTGTCCCTATCACAATTCCACAATAAAATTCTAATCTTTTGAATATTGACTGAAATGTTCTGCAGATTTTTTTCTTATATCTTTTGTAGAAAGTATCAGTTCAGTGCAAAGAAAGCAGTCCAAAACATGAAGAACCTTCAGTTAGTGGAAACTGACAAGTGAATTATATTTTTCATTTTACTTTGTAAGTATTCACTCTGAATTCATTCAGTATGTTTATTGCCTCTATTGCTCCAACAATTTGATGCTTCACTTTATATACATATATATATATATATATATTTAAACTCTGCTAAGATGAAAGTGAGTCATAGGTAAAAGGAAAATTAGCAGAGTGTCCTGAAGAGAGTTCATACCTGTTTGAGCTTCTAAAATTCCTTTGTCATTTTTTCAGCTGCTAAGACAAAATGCAGGAAGCACAGAGATATGAAATATCACCTTCCGTCCTCATCCCCTACTCCTGTATTCTTGTCCTGAGTACAAGCTTTGGGGAAGGGAAACCCTTACACAGAGATTATTATTTTGTCTTAGGTCAGTTCCCAAAAGGAATATTATTTGGAAACAACAATCGTTCAATGGATAATTAGTGGCCTTGACTCTGATCTCACTTATTTACATGTACAACCAGAACAATTCCCTAAAAGTCTATGTAGTTGCTGTGATGAAAATTTGGTTTACACTGAAGGAAGATTTCCGAAAACTCAAGGCAATCTATTTTTAGGGAAAACAGAGAGACATTATTTTTACTCACCTGAAGGATATTTTGTCATATCTCCCTGCTACACAATATCAAAATTTAGTTCTACTACTAGAGGAGCTTTGTAATTCAGAGACAGTATGTGATATTAGTGTTTTAAGCAGAAGATAGGCCAGATAAAAGTTGCCATTAGAGAATTGCACACGAAGACACGTCCTTCTTTTCCAGTTATAATTTTATTAGGCTTTGAAGAAAATTCAAGTACAAATGCATTAAACAATAGTGATAATAGCGTAGCAGGGGAAATGCCTTCTTAGCAACAATGTTTCAACTACATGCTTCTTGTTCATACCTTCAGCATCTTGTGTTACCTCACGTTGGCCTCCCATCACAATCAGCCCATTTGCAACAGGCTGCACTGCCACGTGTCCAATAGCAACAAAATGAATTGTGCAACACAACCATTGCCACGCACTGATCTCCTCGTCTTTTTCCGTCATTGCATTTCTAATCCCACTTCAAAGGGCACAAAATGAGTACCCCAAGGAGGTACTCAATGTCTTAGCGTCTTTCAAACTGTTCTATGGTTTAAAATAATCAAGTAGCCTCTTGATTGCTGACCCTGTTTGGGGGTTAACAGGCTGTATTTTGGGAACTGGAAACTCTTCCCACTTTTGTAGATATGGTTTTGGCTTCTGATATCTTTGTAGTTTCTGATTTTCCCTGCTGTTTGTACTGAACCTAGATCATTTTCTTTCTATCCTTTTAAAATTAGGAGTGGATAAAAATAGCAAGAAAAGTTGCAAGGAACAAGGTCATGAAGGCTCTGTGTATTTAGATGAAAGATTTCACTTCATTTGGATAAAGGCTGTACAATAGGCTTTTTTTAAAATGAGCTGTCAGTGATCAGACAAAACAGATGTACTCATGCTATTTGCTTGTTTGAAAGAAAGAAAGCAGAGCCATTTCATTGTATTCATTTGGAGAATTTAAATTTTGACAGAAGAACTGCAAATGATGTCATTATGCTGAAGAGCCCTGTCATGGACAAGCATTTTTCCCATTCTCTCCTCACACCAGTAAAAACACATTCACTTTGCACCTGATTGTTTTTGTAATAAAATCTACCTGAAAAACTGGGAAAGTTTTTCAGAAAATTGGTTACTCCTGTTGAAATAGTTTGCAGTAAGGATGACATGTGAGAATAGGCTTGATCTAAAATGTTTTGAATGGAAAATTCATAGCTCTTAATTTTGGGGCCTTACTTCACATGTGATTTTCATGCCTTTGTATCCCACAAGTGGGAATGGGTGGTGAAGGGGGAGTGGAACAAATAAAATTGTTGAATAAAACAATGCTATTTACATCCCCAATGTTTTCACAGAGAGCAGATAAGATTTTGCTTCATTTAACCCAAGCAGGTGCAATATGCACTAGGGACATGACAGTTAAGGGATAGGTTACAGATGTTACTTTTGGCCTTAAGTAATATTTTACACAACACTGGAGAAATTGAGTCAATTATATTGAATTTATTATTCTTCACATTTGATTAGTATGGATGTCTTCCTCTGAGTGGCGTTTATGCTCAGAACACAGCAAAATTTTCATAGAGCACTTAGTTCTTACAGCAATGCTTTAGCATGCAAGCACCATCAATTCCGAATTGTGCAAACCAGGTTTGATACAGACAGGGACTGTGAAGTTGCTGCCTTCCTGATGTGTGTTGTTTGTGTAAATCTGTTTCAGTCAGTTCTAGTAACTATATGAAGTTTGAAATTTACTTTTTCACCCACTTCACAGTCATAGTTAAGGTGAAAGATTTATTTATCCAAACTACAAAATATTGTTGCTGGTATCTCACTAGATAGGTGGGGATAATTTATTTTATTTTATAATGGAGATAGAACTTACAGGAATTTCAAGATAATAATATAGAAGCATCTTTCTTAGAACACATATGTGTATAAACATGTTTCATACATTCACACTATGTAAATAAATAACCATCTCTACTACTAACTGCAGAAAACAAAAACTGTCCAGTTGCAATTAAAAGGAGTAAATCTCAATGATTCTAAGCAATTAATTTTTTTTTTTTAAGAATTCATTCTTATTCCAGCAATATGATTTATCTTCAGCTTATGCTGAAAAATTGGTTCTTATAGAGTTGTTAAAACAATAAAGATCTCATCAGCATTGCTTTTAAAATCATAAAACACTCCTCTTTTCTAAGCCATGTGCCACATGTATCTTTGGGGAAAAAATGTCCACATTTTTCAAGCTGCACTGATTTAGAATCATGGCAACTGCAGTTTCCTTCAGAGTACTGGTTTCTGAGTCAATGCTTGTGGGAATATATTGTTTCAAAGTACTTCATGGGATATAATTTTCAAAGGGATATATGAAAACCATACACTTCCGATTAACATTAATGGGGAGTTGTGTGGCTGAACACAACTTTGAACATTCTGGTTAGACGTTTATATCTTAGTGAGCTGCACATGGTTCCCCTGCTCTAAACAGATGTTTCTTTTATAGGTTGCAGAAGAGCCTGCTGTGGATCAGCAGACACCATGTTGAATGCTTCTCTCTGCTATATACCTCATAGGTAACTCCACTAGGAGAGAGGGACCTTTTCTCTATCAACCATCATATTTCATAAGCTTAGCTCTTGAATTATACATTATAGCTATCTATTATAATACAAGAAACTTCCTCATGCAAAATCAGTATTTCCTTGCTCACAGTAACTCCATCATGCACTGCCAAGTAGCCTAGATTGTTATTGTGTTGCATTCTTATCAGACCTGCAGCCCACTGTGGAAAGTGCTCAGTTAGCTTTGCTCACAATTTGCATTTTCGGCGAAAGATTTGACTGTTTGTCTGCGCCCCAGGTGATACATGATGATAAAGCATTACATAATTGCAGCACACATCACTTGAAATTGGGAATGGAATAATGGGAAGCCATGCAATGCTTGAGTGAAAAGAGGCTAAAGGCAATGTGATAAGATAGTATGAAAAATTATTATTTGAGTAAGAGTATGCAATGAGTCGGCATTCACATTTTCTAGCCACGAGCTGGAAGCTGTTATGACTAAGCTTCAAACTACCTCACATAACATGAGTTATCTATATTTGCCTGCTAGATATCTAAGCAAATGATCTTTTTGAAATATGAATTTATCAATCTTTCTTTTTCTCATTGAATTTATCAATCTTTTTTTAGAACACTAAAATGCAACATGTTCAGAAACACAAGTTGCCTCCTGGTGCTGACCATTTGCATGATTAGGATAACAATCAGCACTAGAAGGATTCCACGTGGCTTTTCAACAACAACAACAAAAAAAATCAACAGATCTTCTTTCTCCTCATATCTCTGCAGGTGTTCAAAGAATCCAACTTATTTTATTCCAGATATTAGTGCTGCCAACTAATTGTTTTTATAACAATAGCTTATGCAGAGCGTGGGAAACCAGGCTTTTATGTTTTCACTGCCGGTGTCCCAATTCAGGACTCAGCACAGGGACACAATATGTGCAATAAACTCTGGTATCATGACAACTGAACTATAAGCTCTTTAATACATGATAATGCATAACATAGAAATTAATTTAATACCTCATGTATTTACTGATGGGGCAGTAGAGATACGGGTTTAAAAGAAGAAAACATGTTTAAAGAATAAAGTTTTCAGCTCTGACCATCTCTTGTGTACTGGTCCACATGTTGATTGTAATTTTAAAGTGCTTATAAACTCTCCAAAAGTAATAGAGCTGAATGCAGTTTACCTCCAAAACCAGGACAGTTTTTCTAATTTGCTGGAATGACAGAAAAGATGCATGGAATAGTTTCACCAGTCTTGCATTTCTCTTTCTCAGAAATCAGTGAGAGTCTTGCGTTAGAATCTGTGACCTCTGGAGCAATCTTCAAAGGTGGCATTTTTACAAATCATCCTAAGTGAACTGAATCATGACTCTTGACCAGAATACCACTGAGGTCAGGAGGATTTAGAATTTGGTTTTATAGTGGAATCTTAGCTTGTATCTCATCACATATCACAACATAAAAATTTTACCTTTATTAGTAAAATATTTGCATTAGTTACTTCTGGAAAAAAACCCAAAATTTTCACTCACTTAGTAGTATTGGTATTATGATTTTATATATTATACTGAATTGAGAGGGTGTCATTTCTTTAAGTACCTTTTGTTCTGCTAAAATTGTAATCTTTCTTTTTAAGCATCAGTGAAAATTATGACAACTGAAATATGCTTTTCAAAATGTTCTAATTTTTATAGGTCAGAAGATGTTATTGGAAATATAGTTTTAGGAAAACTTGAATTTTATGACATATTTTGCTCATAAATATTACTGAGAATTCTATTGAGCAGATAAGTAATATGAATGCCTATTTTGTTCACTGATATTTTTTATTACACCCTTTCTCTAGAACACAGATAACTTGAAAGACCACTATAAAATGGGACCCTCATTTTTTAAAAAGCAGAAAAAATATGACACTGCTAAACCAACATGCTTAATTTGATAGACAAGACTTTCATTTACCTTTTTAATTCTTAACTCTTGCATAATCTATGAGAAAAACAACAGCAAATGTCAAGCTTGTGTTTTAAATATTTGCAAATTGGAGACCTTAAAACAACTTATTAGCTTAAATTCATGTCTACTCATAGTCCAAAGAAGAATAAACTTTAACGTGTAAATCAAAAAATAATCAGAAAGTGTTCAGCTATTTTCCATATTTGTTCAATCAGTTTGTTGTAGGTGTCACTGGTAGGCAAAGACGTGAGCTTGCACAAAGTCTTTCCTAGCTATTAATATGATATTTATGTACATAACACTTTTTAAAAACAATACAAAATTAATATATATTTATGAAGGTAATTAATAATACAGATCAACTTTTTTTTTCATTTTCTGAAGGCCACAAAATCCTCAGAAAGCAGACAATATGATCCTAATATAGCAAGATAATCAGTTCCAGTCTTATTTAGTAATTTGTTCTGTCCAGTTTATATGGATAGAACTCATAAGACAAGGGAGTGCATATTTTTGAAACATTCCTAGTGAAATGGACCTTGAGCTTCTTTCCTTTTAGCTTTTCAAATTAATTTTTAGTCTTGGCACCTAAGAATGAACAGATTGCTTTATGGTAGAGAGTATTTCTGATAAACAATGAAAAAACATGGACAAAAAGATGCTAATATCAAATTCTGAATATGAAATAGCAATTAGAGGTCTCGAGTCTGGAGAGATTTAGCTGATTATGTTGATTAAAACACCTCTAACAAAACCACTGTCACTGATATACCCACACCTTTGCTCCTTTGGGAGTATCTGACTTTCAGAAGAACATCATAGCAAGTAGCAAGTTAAAACTCCCAACTAATTCTTCTCCTTATATTCATATTACAAGCTCTCCTACAACTCTGACTGAACTTTCCTAATTATTTCCCACAGCTACCTTATTGTTCCTTTTCAGCCAAATATCTTTCTTTTATTGTTTGCTAACGGGGCATTTCCTGCATGCACATTATAAAAGATCAGACAAAATTATGTATCCTGCACAGAGTACTTGTCTGATTTGTTAGACTGAGCATGAATAAAGTTCAGTACAAACAAAGACTTCAAAATTGAAATAGCTAAGATGCCATTGGGAAACTCTTGGCCATCACTGGAAAAATTTTAGATGCCAAAAGTGTATCTATTCATCTTTGCAACACACAAACATGCAGTTGGAGCAGTATGGAGTATTTTCATTCTAATCTTTAAAATCAGATCAGACAGTTCAATGGTTGAGTGGTTTGTTCTCTGACTGAACAATAGAAACTTAGATCATTTTTTGTGGGACTTTTTTCCTCAATTCACCCTGATAAGTCAGTGATCCAAAATCATATTTCCCATGTGAAGCAATTTACAGGTAAGTTAGGCAGAACAGATAAAGTGTGCTCTACTCTCAGTCCCTTACTTTATATTTATTTGTCTATGTGATTGAAAGCTGAAAAGAAAGAATTTTTTGAAATTATGGTAAATCTGCTTCTTAGTATGATAACATGCAATAGTTATTTTTATGACTACCTTATGATTTGGACAAGACTAGCAACTTTGTTCAATATATTTATACATTACTTTAATATGCAAGAAATAGTAACTTCTAACAGTGGAAGAATTTTACTGACTTATTGAAAGGCCAAGCTCCAGTGGATCAGTGCACTGGACAGTACATTTTGTAGTCATACATAAAAAGTAAATTATAGAGAGACTCTATAAATATCACATCTATAAAAATCATTCCAATAATTGATGCCATCTTAGGGTTTTACCTGGAAATGTTGTAGCACAGTGGCCTAAAAAACTGCTTAGGGCAGAAGACATTTCATTACTGGTTTTATGAAAAGTTTCAATAAAAATATTGTGGCTTTCTGTTTAAACATCTCATGCAGAGCAGTGAAACCAAAGATAACAATGCTGAGTTCCCGGTGAGAGGCAGGAAGAAAAAATCAACATTAAATAGAATTGGAAGAAAAGTGGTTTTATTGTTCAGACAGACACAAAATGTAAACAAATGGTTCAAATACTGAAGGGCATTTTGGATAGTAGAACATGATTTTAGTCGACATTTTTTGGTACTGATTAACACAGTGATCTTTTAACATACTTTTAATAGTGTTTCTTTTTACAACCATTAACCTCTCAGGGTTAAGAAATCTCTTTATCAAATGTCAGTTTTGTATTGTGGAAGACGATAGAGCTGATGCAGTCCCATAAAGATTTTTATTTCCTGACCTTTAGAAAAGTGATTTTATTGTCTCAGGCAAATCTTAAAGTTATGCCTTGGCATTAGAGAGTAGTACAGATCTATCCCAGTCTAGAAAGCTGGTGTCTGGAGGTACACATTCCTTGTTAATTAGTAGAAGAAAATTATGTGAAATCAGTGATCTTTGCCTATAATATTCACATGACAAAGTACCATATTTTTTCAAATGTCCATGCCATGGTGTTTAGAAAATAACAAGATTTTAGAGATTCTTCATGACTGAGCAGTGAGAAGAAAAAATTGTCACAGAAAACTTGTTCTGTTTCCTAACATATTAATTACTTCCAGTTTCTGTTGGAAGACTTAGTTGCAGTGGATTTCAGTGGAAGTGTAATCAGTGAATATGGCAGCTCTGACAGAATGTTTCTTGACAGGAAGTACCAGTTTTGGGGCCTGAAATTTGTTAGTATTAGGGACACTCATCTCTAGATTTAGACATGAGATCTAATTTAACCTGTTTGTCCTTAGACTTTCCTACCCTGTGATCAGGTGAGTTTGTAGCCTGCCCCTTCTGATGCAGGTGATTTTTATACAGGAAAACAGCTTTGTCAGAAAGGAGTGCAAAAATTACACCATAGTACAACCAAGTGCTTCTCTTCTTGCACAGCTGTCAGGGAGACAGAGAATGGCTCAATGTCTCTTTGAAACAGGTGAAGTAGAAGACATGCCTCTCTCTCTTGAGGTGAGTGCTTCCAGGTAGCTTGAAACCTTCAGCTCTGTAGTTCTAGTGAAAGACTCTAGCAAGCCTAAGGTTTTTCTTCATGCAGAAATTGCACCTTCTGCTCTCCTCAGCAGAATCTGCTCTCCCTTTACTTGCCATACATCTTTCTCTACTTACTGTTCCGCCACCAGAATGATAAGCAGGCCAAGTCTTACTGCACCCAGTGTTCCCCTCCTACCTGCTCCCAAACAATCTCTTTTAGCACACTTGTGTATTACCAGCTTTTATTTTTATTTCATTCTGAAGCTATGCAACATCACTCCCTAACAATGAAGCTCTCCTGGAACTGGGAGCAGTGAGGACTGCTATGCATTGTCATCTCACCTAGTTGTTATCTCTACAAAAGAGCTGGGCTATGAAAGCAGCACCTTGTTCAGGCACTAAAATAGCAAAATTCCTTTCTGGCCCACAGGGCTACTCTGCACTTTCCATACCATCTTAATATATTTTAACTCAAAAAATCCTGATTCAATCTCAGCAGAAATCAGGTCAACTCTTGTCATTCTAAAAATGAAGATAATAAATATTTCTTTATATATCCAAGTTTTTGGTGCCTTTCACTAGGTACAGGCAATGAGAGGTAGGCACTGAGCCTACCTGGGTTCTTTATTTCAAATAGGAAAACTGAGCAGAAGGTACTGAAATTCTTTGCTTTTTGATGTCTGTTACTGCAATCAAATGGGTAGATAGCATGTTGTTCCTGATGCTAGTGAACTCAAGAAGACAGGAACAATCTACACTAATAAGTTTTAGCATGCCTAGAAAATTTTCACTGCATTAAAACGATATCACTCATGCATGCAACACTAAATTCTTCAGTGACACAAATCTGTCCTCTTCCTGCTAGCACTTTCCCTGTACAGTTTCCTTTGTTTGAATTCAGAATACACCAGAGGCTGTTCCCAGTAGGAAGTGTGTACAACAGTGCTTATATAGCCTTCACTAGCAGAAATACTGGTGATTCCATGTCTGCTGGTCTCACTGCTGTGCAACTCTCCTTGTTTTTATTAAAACACATGTAGCTGGGTGAGACTGCTTTAAATACATCCATATTAAGTTATCTGTGGGTTATTTACAAAATTTTGGTACCACCTTTACATTCTAAGTGCATGCAGTAGGGATAAAATTCTGTGGCATTTTAGTAACCCTTTGGATCACAAAAATGATATATTCTGGTTATGAAAACAACACAGTGTTGGATATGTTTGAAATTATGGATATTTCTTTCCTGGACTGAAGATAGAACAAATAAGCTCTGGAACAAGAATCTTGAGCCTTTTCACATTTAAACAAGTCAACTTGAATTCTTTTAGTATACAATATTGTCATTTTCTACTGATAAAAGCCAAGAAAACAGATAGAAAATAATTCTGCAGGTTTTTTTTTTTTTTTTTTTTTTTCCACTAAAAAGCTCCAAAAAGAACTGCATAATCAGAGAATGGCTGAGGCTGTAAACCCCTTCTGGAGATAGTCTATTCAAACCCTTTGCTGAGAGTAAGGTCACCTAGACCAGGTTCCTCAGGCCATGTCCAGCCAGGTTTTAAATAACTATGAGGATGAAGACACCATGACCTTTCTTGGCAATCTGTCCTAGTGGTTGATAATGTATCTAGAAAATAGGTTTCTTTCTTCTGTTTGAAAGGAATTTCTTGTGTTTAAACTTGTGCCAACTGCCTGTTTACCTTTCATTGGTACTACTGGAAAGAATGTTTCTCCATCTTCTTTACCACCCCACATCAAGTATTCATGCACATAAATCAGATCCATCAGAGCCTTCTCTTCCCCAGTCTAAATTCTCAATGTCTCTTCATATGGTGCTCCGTCCAGTATGTCCGTGTCACTTTTGTACTGGAGAGCAAGAACTGGACACAGGATTCCAAATACCTTTTACCGGTGCATAGTAAAGGGGAAGGATCACTTCATCTGCTGGCAAAGATCTTAATGCAGCCCAGCGTGCTGTTGGCTGCCTTTGCCACAAGGATGCATTGCTGGCTCATGGTCACTTTGTTGTCCACTAGGACACTCAGGGCCTTTTCTGCAAAGCTGCTTTCCAATCTTCCTGTCCCAGACCACTGCCATATGAGGTTATTCCTCTCTGGCTGCAGGACTTTGCATTTCCCATTATGGAATTTCATGAGATTCCTACTATTCCGTTTCTCCAGCATGTTTGAGATTCCTCTGAAGTGCAGACCTGTGCATTGAGTATTTCCCCCATCTGATATAAGCTGTGATTGTTCTGAGGGTACATATCAAGCAATCTGCAAATACTACAACCAACCACTCCCTCTGTTGGGATTTTAGTTTTATGTTGTGTTTAGCTACCAAGGGCCACAGGCAACACAGGCAGGTCATAGCATTAAGTGGGTCATAAAGTGTAGGTGGGCAGCTCTTAATCACCTTTGTCACTTCCCTGTTTAATGTTCCTCAAGAGATTAGCATTAGAGATTTTGCCCCTGCACATGCCAGCAATGTTCCAGTGCTGACAGCCTGAGATTGCAGACTCAGCACCAAAGCTTGATCAGTATCTACACACTATGTGCTCCTCTGCCACATCTCTTGTAGGACTGGATCCAACATAGTTTTCCGGAGAAGTATCCCTAAAGATACCATTGCTCCTATTTATATGAGCATGTCAGAAGAAGAAGACAGCAATATTACCAGACTTGCTTATATAAAAACCAAATGGACAGGCGAGTCATGTCTGAGTGAAGGTCTAGGAGTCTGCATCCACATCCACCTCAAGCTGAGTGTTCAATCTCACCTATTATTCAGAAACAATCTTTCAAAAGTCGGTGACTTGGACACAAAACAAAACAAAACAAAAAACAGTGATCTCCTGTTTGCCAAAGCAAATGAGATTGTGAAAGTCACTCTGGAGGCAACTGAAGTTTCTAAACCCAGGCTGAGCAGGAAGTTCTTTCAGAATTGTGCAGGACAGGTACAGCATGAATTCTGACTGTAGCCAGAGAAACATGACTACTCTATGCTACTACTTCAGACTACAGAGAGTTTGTTGGAATCCCTAGTGCAAGATTCTCTATGGAAGGAGGAAAAGGATTCTTTATACTGCTCAGATCAAAATGTGATAGAGGAATGTCGGTTTCTAAGTCAGAAGAAAGAGTCATCAAAGAAGAACCTCTGGCTATGGAACCAGTAGGACAAGAAAAAAAAATATCCAAAATAATCAGCCCAGAGGGGATTTTTTGTATTGAACCTCATGATTTTATTAACTTTTTCTAATAGTCTTGCAACCAGAATTTCTGAATAGTACATTAGAATCACAGCATAACAGGAGGGAAGAACTAAATGCTGAAAATTATTATCAGCTGACATATGGGAAAAAAAAAGACTAAAGAAAAAATCACCATAGACAGTGGAAAGTAGATCCACGCACATGACTTGTATATGCATATTAGGTTGATTTTTATATCCCTGACTCATACTTAAGACCAGAAAAGAAAAAAAAGGGATAATAGATCTCAGGGGTTTTATGTCTGGAACACCTGAAGTACCTACACGAAGGCAATGAGTAAGCCCAGAAATCTACTGAAGTTGTTAAAGAAATTATGTGATTGCCATTTACAAGTCAGTCATCTGTGAAAAAAAAAAAAAAAAGAAAGAAAAAAGAAAGAAAGTGATGCATGGCAAGACAATTAAATGAAAAACAGCAGAATTAAAGTGTCATTCTCCCATGCTACAGGAACCAGGCAAGTCTTTTTACTCTCAGAAAAAGAACGGTTCAAAGGTCAGCTGGTGTTAAACCTGAACACTAATGATCTTACTGCTTATTCCATGGGGTCTGATGACTGGGCAAGAGGCCAGGGCATCTTAGCTAGTAAAATATCTCAATTAGCTGCAAACTCTTTGCCAAGTTGCTCAGACACATAATACGGCTCTCCTATCTCATTTGGTCAAATACTTTTTGGAATTCAACAAATGGGACTAGACAGACGCAACTGGTGGCAAGAAATGATGGTAGAAAATTTTTCTTTTCAAGGAGAAAAGAGAGTTTTTCCTCTACAAAGACTTTCACCAAGTACTGGTCCCAAGTATATAATTTAAATTTAGACAATTTTTAAAAACTCCTACATTTTGTTTTACTGTAGACCAAACCCCCTTCAATTGTTTCATCTCTTTGATGCTTCTAACTGTAACTTTTACCCTACACCTTGATGGTTCAAATCCTGAGTCTATTTCATTATCAAAAATCCCAGTTCCTTCCATACCATCCCAAGTAAATCAAAACTTGATTCTTTTATGTTGTATCTCACACTGCAACTACAAAGCTATAGTCTCTTTTATACTGATCTTCTCCCTCTCTAGTTCTGACACAAGTATCTGTCTGATTTTGTCTTCATAAAACATTTTGGATTTACTAAAACAGAATACTTTGGCAAAACAAAAATTCTTCCAGGTCTAACAAACAAAGCTATTTTCATACATGTACTTACATGTACATACATAGATATATTTATTGAATAACTGATGTTTATCTTTAAATATTTTCTTAGATCAGCTTTACAAATACCTTATAATAATTTATGATAGTCCATAGGTTTCAAATTTTCTCATAGATTATATAAAAGTAGTGTCAAAAGTCTTACTAAAGTCGTCTTATGTCTTTAACTTCTTCATCTGATGGGTCAATCTCTGTAAAAGAAGGAATTTAAACTAATCTAACATGATTTAGTCGTGAGAGATTTAAGTCTGCTATTTCCCCTCATCTTTAAGCGTTTACAAATTGATTGTTTAATGTCATATTTCAATATCTTCTTAGTTACTATTATTAGCCTGACTAATGGGCTGGGTCTTTATTCTTCCTTTTTAATCTACGAGACCTAAATTTGCTTTCTTTAGTCCCCTTGAACGCCAATTGCATTGAAATTCAATCTTCATTTCCAGACCTTGCTGAAGGATTCAGATCATTTGTAAACTTATTTGTTTCATGCAAAGCTATACTGGATAGTCATAGTCTCTCTTGATGCTGAGAAAGTGTCTTGTCTGACTTTGGGTAGATGGTACAAAAGAGATGTTTTTGATGTAGCTTTGCTTATTTATTTGGAGGGGACCCTTGGACCAGTTATGTTTACTTCATTTGAAACTGAAGATAAAGTATCATGGAGGCCATCTGTAGATTAGCCTGAATCTCAGCACCATCTTATCTATATATATATATATATATATATATGAATTTATTTGCGCTTTACTGTTCTTTTTATTGTGGACAAAGAATTTTTTAATTGATTTTGATATTCTACATAACAGGTAATTTTTTATGTGGGTGCATTTCCTCTGTGCCAATTCCTTTCTTGAATGATAATTATTTTTTATTATTATTTTGTTGTGAAAATGTGGAGCCTTATCTTAAAAGATTTTTCTCAGTTTGGAGACAATTTGCAGATTTCTGTGTGTGTGTCTGTGTCTGTGTCTATCTCTTATTTAAAGGACTCTCTATGACGATCTCTAGCCATTAATTTAAGTGCTCTATATCTCAGGATATTTCATATCAGTTCTTGACAATTTATGAGCTGTACCATACCCAGCAAGCAACAAAAAGCTTGTTAGTACCCCAATCTTTTCTTCCCAATCCATACAATTTTTGCCTTTCTCTGTGCATGTGTGTTCTGTACTGGATTTGTCTTGGATCCCGCTGGCACTGGCTCTATCAAACACAGTGGAAGTTTCTAGCAGCTTCTCACAGAAGCACATGCATGTGAGTGTGAGATGAACACACACACACACACATCTTTACACCAAAGTGTGTCACATGATCACTTATAGTGGATTTTTTCCCCTCTGGTAGGGGTTTCTTCTCAAAATACTGGGGCTGTGTTTGAAGCTGAAAAAGCAGTGGGAGAATAGAGCTGAGATCTTTTTGGGTTAATTTTTTTGGCAGAAGTACACCTTCCACAAAGGCTATAACCTGCTGACTGGTTACAAAAATGCAGGGAAACTTTTTTGAAGTAGAGATAAAAGCAAACTATGATGCTATGATATCAAGATCTGCATTCCATTGTCATGTGGACCCTCACCTCCATTTGCTATAGAAACACATGGCTGTTTAGATGTAGAGTTTGGGTTTGGTAGGTCTGGGTTTTACAGGAAGGTAGATGTGTGACTGGAACTTCAATTCTTTTTGAAAACTAACTTCTACTTTGACTTCATATACGGCCCTAAAAACACATTATTTTCTTTAAAGAAGGCTCATCTGTAGACCAAAAATATTATTGTTGTAAACAGTATTACGTGTTACTAGATAGAGTGAAGAAAACACACAGTAACTAGAGTTCATAAAGAAGTCTATACTAAGTAAATCTGTAAGAGGTGAGCTGTGTCTTGACTTGTCTCAGCTTCGGAGTGATTTTGTTCACTGTTTTAAGTGGGCTGTTATAAGTACATATAATGGACTCATCAGTTTATTTAGTCCCAAAGTCTACAGAGAGATGAAAAAAGGCAGAAAGCTTTGTAATACAAAATTCACGGTACTGTTTCTAGCCAGCATGCATTATAAGACCTTTTAAAATATTTTGCAATTGTTTTATGTCTTTCCATTCCCAGGCTATGCCATCAATTAAGTTTATGTAAGTAAATGAAATTATGTTAGTGCTGAAGTAGTAAGGACTATATTTGAATTCAAGTCTTTTCTTGGCCTTTGAAGCTATTTGTGTACAAAACTGTTCCTTCATGTGCATATGGCTACAGATTTGACTGACTCCACACCTGTGCAAACATGTGGTATTATGTGTGGGGATTATCTAGTGAAGGTCTGAGTGCCAGATCTCCCACTTGTATACGGGTAGTGTTGAAGAGCAAGTCAAGTGTGGGTGCAAGTGTTTGCACTGCTGGATATGGGAAGGTATAATTGTTAGTGCAACTTCACAGGTACGTAAAAGAACCAGCAGGTTGAATATCTGGTCTGTGGGGCTGAGTGGCAATGGCTGCACTGGTATGGACATCTCAGCTCACAGTGGAACGCTTAAACACGCAGTGACTTACTGTGTATCTACACCTAAAATTACCTCATCCATGTCAAATTGGGGTTCTAGGAAGTCACAGTCTAGGTCCCTGGAAGGCTGGGCAGTGAGCAGGAACAGTTTTCTATGTCTCCCCCCAGTGTATCTCTACATGAGTGAAACTCGTGATGTAAAGCAGATGTAGGAAAAAGCAAACAAACAAAGAAAAAAACCACAACCAACTCTACCCCAGCAAACTAACAAAAAAAACCCCCACCCTCCATGTGCTTTTCTTCAGCTGTTTATCCATCTCACACACCTTCATAAATCCCACACTTGCTTCCAGAAAGTTTACAGAGCTTATATTTTTCTCCCTTTTCCTCTTTCTTCAGTGTTTTGTGATTTTTCTCTCCTCATTTAGCTGCATGGAACCATTTTGAACAGTGTAGAGAGCAATTGTAAAAAAAATAATTTTTTCCAAAGGAAAAAACACCTGCAGGTGAGAGGAGGCTACTGGCCAGAGCATTCTTTCAAACCTCCATTTAATAATGAGTGTTGAGCAGTGAGCTGTCTTCAGCAGAGGCACCTCTAAAATGTAAATGTTGATCAGTGTACAAGTTGGGATATGTTGAAGTGTGCTGTCAGACAGCATGCAGCGTCTGGAGAATGTTAAAAAAAGAACTCAATTAGTCTAAGACTAAGTGAATAATAAGTTGAAATAGCATGATTCCTTGATTGAGAGAAAAGAAGCTATTGCAGAAACGTATGCTGTTTGACAATGGTGAGCTTAGGAAGTGTAGGTCACATTCTTGTAGAAACAGGCAATGATAGTTCTAATAAAAGTTTCTGTGTTTGGAAAGCAATCTAGGAAAAAAATTACCAAATGGAAAACACAATAAGAAACAATTATACCACTTGTCTTAAGCCTATTCAGGCTTCTGAAAATGTCTAACATGTTAGAAGACTGCTTGGAAAACATCATCTACCACAATACTGTCAGTCTGCACTACTGCCTTACCTCATTTACACTGACAGCTTCTTGTTGGCTTCTTCTGATTGGGGTCACTGCCAACCCATCCTTTTCTTTGGGAGGAGATGTCTCCTTGCACATTGTTGATGGGATAGTTAGGGTCCCCTTAGATCTGCTGTATTCAGAAAACTTCCTTTTCTAAACCCAGTTACTCCCTTTTTTTTCTTAACATGTGAGCACTCTGCACTTTCTGTACTAATTCTTGTCTTTCCTGTTGAAGGGCTAGCACGCTATAAAGTATGACATCAAATGGTAGCTAAGCCCAGCCTACAGCATTTCTTAACCTGTAGACTGGAAAACAGATATCTTTCTTGGAGCAGTGGGCTTAGGAGTAAACAGCTCTCTGAGGAGATGGGAAGGGTCATTGCACAGAGTGAGGGGCGGCATCTAGATACACTGTGACTCCCAGCTAGTGTGTTTTGTTCTTCATTAAGGTGTTTTTAATCTAAAAATATTTTGTAATCTTACAGTTTAAAGCTATTTTCTATGTGATTTCCCACTTGCAAATAATTCACTTAAATGCAAATACACCCCAACTCCTGCAAGTTCTACATATTGTTTAAGCAAATTACTTTAATGAAAACTCTTATCAGTGCCATGATTACATTTTTTTTCTGCTTAAAATTCACATAAATTAGATTACTGTAAGAATTAGTTCCAGACATAAAACTTAACGTCTGTAAATAATTAACTCAAAAGTTATCTAATTAACATACATATTAAATCAGTAGGAGAGAAAAGATATTTAGATACATTTATCAAAAAAAGTCAAGCACCTTTTTGAATGAGTGATTGTCAAATGTATAACTTGGTCACAGGTTTTCTAAAGCTGTATCTAAGTGACTTTTCAGCAAATTCATTTTTAAATTCTGATGTTGAATGTCATTTATCATGTATATCTGAAGAATATTGATTTTGTAAGGCTTGCCTCTTCCTATTGAATTAGCTCTGAATCTGGCACTTACTGAACGCAAAGGGCTTTCTGCCAAACCTCATCCAATTTGGTGACATCAGCAGACATGATAAATCCTATAACTGTACAGTCTCCTTTCCTCTTCGCTATTTTTATAGGAATCTATAATGAGCAATGGCAACATTCTTTTTATTTGAGCCAGTTTTAACACTTGAACTTTAAATAACTAAGATTGCAAGAATTTTTGTTTGGTTTCAAACTGATGATCTCTTTATTATTCCTTTGCTTCCTAACTTGTAAAGAATGAAACAGATGTGTATTTATGAGGCAACTTCTTAGAACAATTTAAGGACTGGCATCTAAAAGTTATGAGCAGCTTTTATTTCTTGTCTAGACATATTTTTAAATTGGAAGAGAGAAAAAGAATGTTTATTGTTTTATAGTATGATAATGTTTTGATAAATGTTGTATTCAAAAAACAAACAAGACAGGAACTTACCTACTTGAGGCAAGCAAAGTTGCATTCTGCAACACAAGGTTTTTATCTCTCATTGCAGCAATCTGATATTTATGTGAGGTTCACACACTGCTGAATGATCCTGTCAGAGATCTGTCCTGGTGAAAGAAACCAGAAGGGAGTGGTCCATATTTTTGTCAATGCATACACAAAAAAGGTTTCTGTCTGAAGTTTAACAATCTCCCTTTCATGAAAGAATTTTACTGGAGAAAATTTGATATCCAGATTTCTCATGAAAAATTTTTCCATGTGCATTGACTCTCAATTAATTTCCATTGTCTTTCTTCACATAGAGAAAGGAGTTCAGTTCAGGCTGTTTTCCTGGACATGGTGTTTCACTTCAACTGATACTTTAGAAACCAAACAAGAAAAATACAGTGAGACATGATGAGAAAATCTCCAAAGATTTAGAACATGGGTTCCAAAAGTATGGTCCAGATGTGAATTGTCACAGACATATAGACCTTAATGGAATTGTTCTGATACATGCCAGCTGAAGGTCTAACCCAGAATGTTCATGGGAAGACCTGAATGTGTGAAACTGGGTGTTCAGTCGAGAATAAATTAACTTTATTGGACAAATCAGATCACATTCATTTGGAAAGGAGCCCCACTAGTTGGCATTGATTTTAAAACCATTTTTTAAACACCTTTAATAATGCCTGATTCAGAACCAATGAAGTCAGTGGAACAGGTCCCTGTAATGGGTCTGGAATCAGGCACATAATGAAAACTGTTTCACCATATGTTTCAATGACATTTAAGTTCACTCGTCTTTTTTGAAGAATTCTTTCTTCAGCTACTCACAGCTTGAGATTCTCAGTTCTTCAGACATTTTTGGTCGATTTTGTTCTTGTTTGGAGGAAGCTGGAATGGGAAGAACTCGGAACTTTTTAGGCTAGGAAAAATAGCGAGCATTCTGGGGTTGGCTTGAGGTATTGAGAATTTTTTTTTAAATGCAAATTTAATTCTTAGTGCTTGAACTTTGATACAAAATAGAATATTACTGGTGTGCCAGAGATAGAAAAAGTTTTGAAAATTCTTTTTCCAAATTTATTTTGATTTGAAAGGAGGAACAAAATAGAAGCCAGACCCTACATTTTGCAAGATCATGAAGGACCATGTAAGATCGATTTTGGTGCTCATGGCAGCTTTACTGATGAGCCACATTTATTATGGGATGATTACCCTTCAAAACTGTAATAATGCACTACCAGAAATATGGCTGTCATTGCTCTCAATACTCTTACTATAACAGTGACAGCCACTTGGGATACAACTCCAAAAAGATCAGTGTGGTCCTGTAGGGAAGTAGACATATTTACACATAAAATTTCATGGAATCATCCCATCTTTAACAGCTTAAAATCTCCTGTGAATTGATGAACATCTAAAAAGAAAAGCTGGTTATTACTAGAAAGAGCAAATATGAATGGAAAATAAGAAAAACGTGTGTACAAAATTCATGTCTGGAATTCATTTTTGTGTCTTACGAGGCACTAGTTAGTCTAAAACTAAAAATAAAGACAAGCTGAAAAGCATCCTAATAGTGTGGTTTCTTTTGAACTGCAAATTGACACAGACATTTTATGGGGAGAAAAAAAAAAGTGAGGCAAGTCATCTACCAGTGTGAAGCAGTGAACATATGCTGCAAGGGATATGAATTGCCTTAGAGTGGTGATAACTTCCATATTCAGGAGAGGTGGATTTAAAATGTGATTGAGTCATGCTAGTTTTTTGTTGTCAAATCATTGCAATTTCAAAGGCATGACCAAAGAGTTATGCACATGGAATATCTTACTGTGAAATGAGACACAGGGTCTGTGGTAATAAAAATATTCGCATCTACATATACTTTCTTGAAAGAAACCCAGACAAACTTCCCACTGCTACCCCCCATCCCCTATTACAACAGCCAAAATAATAAAAAATGAAAAAACAATATGTTTAAGGAAAACTTTGCACCTATTGGCTAGTCTCCTAGCATTAGTTTTATCTTTCCTTATAAGGAATAAATATTTAAAGACAAATTTTAAAACAAATAATGTTTGCGCTGTGCTATCACCTTCGATTCTGGGCTGAGGAGAACAGGATAGACTTCTGGATAATGGTTCTTTATTTAATGTATTTTGTCTGGCAAGGAACCTTCGTGGTTCTTCACAAAAATATTTAAACATCTTAGCATATTTCCATTAAAGGAAGTATTTGCATCTGAACACGAAATTTTAATTGCATTAATTTATGTAAATATGAATGTCATAATATTTCTGAAACTCTTATATACCCGATGGGTATTCACAATCTCTTGGATACTTCTCCCTCCATAGTCAGGAGCTGCATTAGCACACTACATCCCTGAGGCAGCAGCCGGGTCCCCGGTTCCCTTTGGAAAATCAGCATTTTCTCCATTTGAAAGGGTATTTTTTTTAAAGCCCTATAAAGTGTTTTAGTAAAATCAAACTAATTAGTTTAAGCAACAGGCCTCTGCTAACCTAACTCATTTGGCTAAAATGGATTAGGAAGTCACTGCAAGTGAAAAGTTGACAAGTTCCAGCAGAGAGGACCCCTGAGCACTAGAGCTGGTAAATCTCTCAGCCCTTGTGTTAAAGCCACCAGAATGTGGATATAGCCTAAGTCTCTTACCAAATGCACCCGAAGGTATCCTCCAGATAGAAACGAATCTAAAAATCTACTTAAATCTCATGGGAAAGTACCTAAAGGTAGAAGTTGGTAGATATTAGCCTATTGGCTTGCTCTGTTTTGTGTTGCAGTTAGAAGTCATCTTGATATGATACAGCCCAGCAAAAGCACATATGGAATGAAATGTGACATGCAATAAACAAAGTATTTCAAATGAAACTTTTTATAGCCTTAAAAAATAGAAGAAACAGTCACACGCTGCTCATTAGCTTGTAAAAGTAGACACAATGGCTTGTTTTGTAGGAAATTTCAATTCATACTCATAAATCAAGAAACAACGTAAGCAGTTCTGATTCTGGTTTGTGGGAAAATGTTTAATTGCTTATTTATTTGATTTGTTGCTCTAAAATTTATTCTTATACAATGTATTCTTACATCTTGTGTCTGCAAAGAGTAGAGAGATGTTTCTTAAAAGCGTTTTTTAGAATGAGTTGGTATCAGTCCAGTGTTCTGATGTCACTGGAACAGAAACAGGACTCTGTCTGGATTTATTAGAAGGGGAAGGGCCCTTTTTAGTTTTCTCTGGTTTATTGCATCTTTCTTGACATTAAACTCCAGTACTCAGTACAGCCTATTCCAGATGTAAAGTTTTTCTTTAAAGTACTATGCCAATTACTGACACATAATGTCATATAAATTATTGTAAACTATTAGATAAAATGCACCAATAAAATCAGGTCTATTAAACACTTGCTCCTCAATTTGATTTCTCCTTTTAAACCAACACATTAAAGTTATGAAAGGTAATATATTTATTACATATAGCATACATTTGCATAGCAAAAAATAACAAAACATAAACACAACTCCCCTTATGACTGATTGTCAAATAAATTTTGTGATAGAAAGACTTTTAGTAGCTTCTGTAGGCTTTATTGCAGGATTGCATGCTTTCTCTATAGTACGTTTTCAAGACAGAGGACAGATGTCACAGATCTCTTTCCAAAATAGCTACTTCTTCTTTCCCTAAAATGTCTCATTTTTATCTGTAAGCTGTAAAACTCCAGCCTGTAAGCTACATCCCTGACTTCAATGCCTCACAATTACGCATTTTTTATCTTATTCTGTTAGATAATGGTAGCTTGCATTAATGTTATCCACCATCATAGTGCCCTTGGAGATTGCTTTTGCACATATTGGAGAATATAGCCTTATTTTCTGTCTCAGTACTTAAAAACTAAAATGCCCACATTAGTTCATTTACAAATATTTATACTAAATGCTCAAATATAGTATGAGACTAATTATGCTTATTCGCCTGTCATAGCAATCATAAAACCTTGTGTTCAAATAAACCTTTGTACACTCATTTAATTCTTCTGTTCAGGAAGAAATTCTTTTATGCCTCTTAGAGAAATAAATAAATTTTTAAAAAATATTTTAAATTAGGTGTCTCCAAAGCAGAACTTCTTGGATTTGTAAAACCATTATTTCAAGAATTATCAGTATAAACAATAAGTCATATTGTTAACATCAGACAAAAGATCACATAGTATCTCAGACATTTGAGCGAGAAATGTACTTTAGTCAGTTAAACTAGGTATAGAAACTTTTTGCTTATTTACAGAAGGGTTTGGGTGGTTTTTTGGGATTTCTGAAATAACTTTTTTGAATCATCACGCACAAAATATTTATGTATCTTTGATTAAATATTAGTTTTTGTTTCTTTTAAATTCTGAGCACTTCTCTAAAGCCAAGAATTAGATCAAGGTGAATGTCAGGCAATTGAAAATAAAAGAAGAAAAACAATGTAGATCATCATAACAAAAATCATCACGAAGTAATCTATTTCATAGCTTTTTGAAAATTTTGAAATAACTTTTGAATTGTTAGTAAGCTATACAATGCAGTTGCTTCACCGTGTGTGATTATATTGGCAGATCTAATTTTCAGCAAAATGTCATACTCAGGGTACTGTAACCTTCATGATTCATTCAAGGCAATAATTAAGAGCATGAATTTATAGTTTTACTGTGTTCAAAGAATTTGTTTTAGAGTTCTCAAGAGAATGTGTAGAGATTGAGTTTCTTTGTTGAATTTTTTTGCTACTGTTCAGGCAGTGAATATGAGCTCATATAATAATATTTCTACAGCTACTGGGGTAAAAGGCATTGCAGGTAAAGGGAGGACAACAAAGCCTGGTAAGAGATGTGATAACCTTTAGTTTAATCAGATTAGGAATATGTGGGAACATCTGGATGAATCACTGTTTCACAATTTCCCAAACTCTTGCACAACAGTAGATAAGACATTAACAAGTAGGAATATTTAGGAGGAAAACAATTACTTCATTCCTAGTGCACTGTAAGTCTGAAAAAAACTATAAATCCTATGGTTTCTTAGAAAATATATTTTAAATAAACATAATAAAGGAATTTGTCATTTAGGATAAGTAAGGAAAAAATAAACCTACATATGAAAAAGACATTGGCTTATTTAATATAATAAAACAAAGGTTTAAAAGGGACATGACTCTTCCTCATAAAATAAGAACAGCTCAATAGCAGAGAGGGAAAAACAATGCTGGCACAGGAATAAATAGGAGAAAACTGACCATTAAGAAATTAAAGCTGAAAATTGGAAGTCTGTTTCTTGCTTTCTCTCTAAAAGCCCAAAGAAATGTACAAGTAAGGGTAAAAAATGTAGCTGGTTTGAGAGAGAAAAGCTTTCATACATTTAATTTAAATTTAATATTTACATTCCTGTGTTGAGGAAGATTGATTCATGATACTGAATATTGTGGGGGGGGAAAAAAGTGCAGAATTCAATCAGGAGAGTATATTTTGATCCCTTTTGCATTTAAAGTTCAATTACTCCACACAAAAATAATTGTTTCATGTTCATAGACAGTACATAATTGCATTTAATTTCACACCAGATACATTGCTTCATATGGTTAGAATAAAATTATATTCTTGCACAAATTTCCTCCCTAAAATGGTGGTAAGAACTCCACTCTACCATTTGGCTTACTGAGACTGAGCAGTTTTAACCAGGAGAAAAAGAGGGTTTGGGGCTGGGTTCTTCATTTAAGTTCTTGTGTTTGCCTGGAGCTGCATAAACATATGTGACTTATCATTTAAGGGAAAAAAACAAAAAGGGAAAAAAAAAAAAAGGGAGAAATTATTTCAGCTATCACTGTCTAATGAACTTACTATTAACCAGAAATTGTGACATTAACCATTTTGGATTTGAAGTAACTAGAGACCTTCCAGAGATTCCAATGGAAACTTATATTCAGAAATACTTTAATGACTAAGTATGCTAGCATGATGTTTTAAAAACAAGAAATCAGGAGAAGAATGTATTTTATTTGTATCCATTCACCCATTCTGTCTTTCCTAACAAGGAAACAAGCACATGTATGTTTCCTTCGCAGCACTACAGCAAAATTTTTTTCTCTAAAATAAATCCAAGTGAGGCTGGACCTTCTTCACATGATTTAAAGCAAAGGACTCAGTATTAGATTTCTTTTTTTTTTTTTTAACCCCTTTTCTTCATGTTTAATTAAATACTGTGCTTCTTTTAGCTCTCTTTAGGATGGAAAAGAGCAAATATTGCAGCATCTTAGGAACAAAAATTCAAGAATTACACTGCCCTTTTGCCCTTCCAAGACAGACTTATTCCACAGGGACTACTCAATGTTTTGCCAGGATAAGATGAAAAGCTCCAAGGAGTGGGATGCAATGTGTTCCAGGAGCATTGTACCAGGTCTGAATTGTTCTTTTCCCATACTTCATCCATATTTGAGAGTACACAGTGCCTTCAAGTGTGTCATTTAAGTTTGACTGCTGTATTCCTTAGAAAGACCCACAGTTTATATTTCAGAGACTGCTGTAAGGCTTGATTAATAAACAGTCTAGGAGGTTTCTGGAGTGTGTGGAAGATAACTTCTTGGCACAGCTGGTGAGGGAGCCAACTAGGGAAAGTGCCTCACTGGACCTGGTGTCTGTGAACAGAGAACTGGTGGGTGATGTGATGGCTGTAGACCACGGGGTCACAGCCTCCTCTCAGCACCCACCTGCTCTGGCCGGGGTTTCCTCCACAGGCTGCAGGTGGATTTCTGCATCCCCACGGTCCTTCACGGGCTGCAGGGGAACAGCCTGACAGACCATGGTCAGCACCACGGGCTCTAGGGGAATCTCACCTCTGGTGTCTGGAGCACCTCCTCCTCCTCCACCAACCTTGGTGTTTGCAGGGCAGTTCCTCTCATATGTTCTCACCCTGCTGTTCTCTGGCCACAATTACATCTGTGCAGTAACTTTTTTTTCTTCTTAAGTAGGTTATCACAATTTCTAGTTGGCCCAGCCTTGACCAAAGGCATGTCTACCCTGAGAGCTGCCAGGGATTGGCTCTGCTGGACACAGAGGAACCTTCTAGCAGCTTCTCACAGAATCTACTCCTGTAGCCCCTCCTGCTTCCAAAGCTTGGCCGTAAAAACCCAACACACAACTCCCTGCAGCACTACAGGCTGGGGCAGAGTGGCTAGAAAACTTCCCAGCAGAAAAGTACCTGAGTGTTCTGGTCAACAGCAGGTGAACATGAGCCAGCGTGTGACCAGGTGGCCACGGCCAGTGACATCCTGGCCTCTGTCAGCCATAGTGGAGCCAGTGGGACCAGGGCAGTGATCATTTCACTGTAATTGGCACTGGTAAGGCCGCACCTCAAGTCCTGTGTCCAGTGTTGGGTCCCTCACCACAAGAAAGACCTGGAGGGGCTGGAGCGTGTTCAGGGGAACTGGTAAAGGGTCTGGAGCACAAGTCTTGTGAAGAGTGACTAAGAGAACTGGACTTGTTTAGCCTGGAGAAAAGAAGGCTCAGGGGGAACCTTATTGCTCTCTACAGACACCTGAAAGGAGGTTGGAATGAGGTGGGGGTGATAGTAGGAACGGAGAGTAATAGAAATATGCAAGGAGATTATGAAAAAAATATCCAAGGTAAAAATATGTGAGATATATCTCAGGTTAGAATAATAATGTCGTTGCCAACTTTAGCCCAGTGAAAATAAAAGTTATTAAGGTTCAGAGCTTTCTGATTACCCTTCTCCCAAGTAACAAGCAATAAGACAAGGGGGAATGGCCTGAAGTTGTACTAGGGGAGGTTTAGATTGGACTTTAGGAAAAAAATTCTTCACAGTAAGGGCTGCAAGCTTTGCAACAGACTGCCCAGGGAAGTGGTTGAATCACCATTGCTGAAGGTGGTGAAGATGTCGTGCTTAGGGACATGGTTTAGTGATGGGCTTGGCAGTGATGGACAGATGGACTCAATGAGCTTAGACGTTTTTTCCAGCCTAAATGGTTCCATGATTTTCATCTGTTCCCAATGTTGTATGAAAATCATTTACCCATTGGTCCTAGAGTGGCTTATTGTCTGTGTTATTCATGTCAAATAATCATGTATTAGACCTCATGGGTTTTCATAATTTCTATTATGTATTGCTGGTGTTATGAAAACCAGTGTAATTAAGGTCTTTCACTTATGTATGTGAAAAGATTAACTTGATAAAATGCTGAGTGTGGAAAAAAAGTCTGAGGAAGATAAAAGGAAAATGTATTCTCTTCATATGACTAGAAGGCATAGGTCATTAAAAGCACAAGGGCTTAACATTAAAAAACACTGAACACACTCAGGTGAAAGGATTTAATTAGGATGGACAATCAGTTCCCATATAATTTGGATTTGTCTGTCACAATTTCCCTTTACTCTTTAACATTTGAACTGGGTTGTAAAGTAATGAGAGTAATAGTTAAACCCTTTTCATATTCTTGTTGTTGTTTAGGGGCGTTTTGAAATTCACCACGTGAATAGTTGAAAATTGGCAGTACCAGCTAGTAAAAACAGAGTCCAACAGACAGCAGAGGTGAGGGGAACTTCTCCTGATTCTCCAAAGATACTGTTGTCTTCTTGAGAAAGACATGGGAAACAGTTTGGTGAAAAGAGGCAGCAAGCCTCATCCTAACTACCCAGCTTTTGCTTTGATCACCTTCTCCATAGTAGTGGTGCTCCAGGATGTTTCCTTAGCTGGGACTCTTGAAAACCTTTTTGGAATATCAGGGTTACAGAATGCAGTGTATTCTGTGCTTCATCCTCCCTCTTCCTTCACCTTTCACAAGTGAAAAAGTTCAACTTGAGAAAACATATTGCCCTCTTGTCTTTTTCTTGGAAACTACTTAAAAGAGAAATCTCAAGTAGCCAATGAAGGAACAAAAGCATTTTTGGTGTACTGGCTCTTTGAGAGGTTTATAAATCTGATCTTTTCAAAAGAAGCATTCCTTTAAGAAACAGAAAAAAACTTCCTTTAAAGTTCATTCTCTTAAAGAAGCTATTTTTCACCCTCTCAAATCTAGTTAAAACATTTTCCAAAACTGTTTAATAACAAACACTGCTTTTTTCTTAAGCATCAAAAGTAAGTACTGCTAGCATATTCTCTGAAGCCAATAAATACCAGCTGATCAGCCTTGAATCCTTTTAGGAAGTTTAAAACAGCTGTGCTGCAAAATGAAGTGAGAAAAGCAGCAGGAACAGGCTTTGGCAAGCCTGGATTTGTTCATAATGAAACAAAGGTTCTAAATTATTTCAATGCTGGTAACCTGAAAGCTGTAACTCCAGCTATTCATTTGTGTGAGTGAATAGCATGCAAGAATGACCCAGCAGACAAATTAATTCAGCTGCAATTGGGACACACACACAAAAAAGTGACGCCTTTATAAAATTTATTTATGAAATAAGTGTTCAAATACCTTGCAGACTTAAAATATGTCAGTTAGATCCTCCTGAACCATTTGCAGAGTCAGAAAACTGGAAGGAAATTAACCCCTGACAGATGAAGTGTGCTTATTAAATTAGCCTAATATGAGAGAGAAAAGCTATTAAAAGTACTCAAAGGCATTGTACAACAAGAAGCATTTAGTCCCAAGTATTGGGCTTTTTAATCAACTCTACTAATGGAGTGTGTTGTTTCAATAAATAGGTTGCAACCCAGTGTGCCATTAGGTTTGCCTTCATAGGCAGCCAATCTTTCTTCAGTGCTCTCATTCCATTGCTAAGCATATTCAGTAGACAGCCTTACTTAATGGCTCATTTATTTTGATAGTGACAATTGATAATTGTTCCTCGTTTAACAACCACTTACAGATTCAGTAAAATGTTGAGCTGCTGACTTGAATATTAGCTATGGCTTTGGCACCTTCTTTTTCCCTGGATTGATTTTGGTCAGCATACATGGACAGTGTTATTTATGGAGATAATAGCTTTCACTTTGTTAAAGCTCGGTTTCAGATTCAACTTCTGCAATAGCTCCCTGAGAGAAAAAGAGGACATGACCTTATTTGATGCTCAGAGGAATAAAAGTCTACTAGATCCTTATAACTGTGGAAAGAAATAGACAAGTGTTGTAATTCTAGCTCCTTTCTTTGATCTTATTGAATAAACATTCAAGAGTCATTTCTCACACAGGTAGTTTGCATAAGAAATTTAGTTCTGAGCATTGGCCAAAATGTCAAATCACCAAATGCAGGGGTTTTAATCTTCTGTGTTAACTAACTGATTTTCTTACAGACGAGGTTTTAAATGCAGATTACATAGTCTTTCCACCAGAGAAAATCATAATTAGCCTATTCACAATTTTGTGCCAATCTGAAAGTGGTCCATCAACTCAAAATGCCAGTAACACTTCATTGTTTATTTCAAGAAAGCAATTAATGAAAAATGTTACTGAACAGCACTTAAAACCATCGTATACACTCTGTCCAGTTTCTCCAGGTCGTGCATGGTACCATCTATCCTCCCAGTAAAAATGTACTCTTCTGTTTCAGCTGTTTGCATATGAAAGAATTTTGACTTTTGTTTTTGATTCTGTTTTTTTGCTCAAGTTGCAAAGTATCAAATGAATGCTGTCATATGTATATTATCATTCAAGAAACTCTGGACAGACATTCAAGGAAATGTTTCTTGGCACTTTTTGATCTCCTCCCCAAAACATTCCTGCTCCTATTCAGGGTCCTGGTGGAGTGTCTTTAGAAAATAATAGGATCCAGGACAATACCTCAACTTTTGACAAGAACTATCCAGTAAAAACATCATCCTAAGAATCAAGAAATTTATCTTTTCAAACTTAAACTCCATCCTTTTCTGTTCACACTTACTTTTGTGAGCTGCTTTAGGCAGGATGAGATTTCTGGAGACCAGAAATTCTTAAATCTTGCTGCCTTATGCTCCCTCACACACAAACCCTCTAAGACTTAAATATCAGGGGTTGGTTTCTCGTGGTCCAGTTCAGTAAGGCACATTAGGAGATTAGAAGCCACTGGGAATCAGAGGAGGCAGGGCTGAGCATGTGAAAGTAGAATGAGTGATCCCTGAGTTGTAGCAGAGAGAAAAATACTCACCAGACAACACCAAAGTTAAGAGGAGAGAAAACTTTTGTTTACTGGGTGCCTTTTAAGAAATCAGTGTTTCAGGGCTTGATCACAACAGCATATGTGAGTAGCACAGTTTCCTAACACCCAGGGTACTCATTTGCCCCACAGCTAGAATCCTCTAGTTATAACTTTGTGCTTTTTCTCTGACCCAGACACCTCTTTCCAGTTGAAATCCTTCATTTCACACCCACAACCACTGCAGCACCACTTCTTCCCAAGATTCATATCTCGTTCATCTATTTTACAGAGGGGATGACTTCCCCACACACATCCCCCTGTGTAAGAGTGGCTACTCTTATGGGTTTAGTTTCTTGACAAACAAGAGAATTAGAAAAAATCCTATAAGGAATAAGAAACTGGCCTTAAGACAATTACCAGCTTCAATTTGAAATAAAAAAGAATTAGGTAAAACTCCTAGTTGGTCAAAGATGATATAGCCTGGTAATTTTTCTACTTAATCCACTATATATGTACCTGACTTTTATTCTTAACAATGTAAACTGTATATAATATAAGATGTATATTAATCTGTTTCAATTTACATTAAAAAATAGTCAGCACCTACTGACACTCAGCTGGGAGAAACACCTCTTGAAATGGCAATACCTTGGCACGCAGAGGATTCAAAATCTGACACTGCATTTTGAGTGCATAGCCCAGGGAACCCAGATGGTGATCTACAAACAAAATGACTTGTAGCCAGCAGCTCCCAATTATACTAAATTTCTCATCTCTGATCTAAGAAATATACTGTGGCAGACAGATGCAGAGATAGGAATTTGCTAATATGCATCATTAGCATTTCCAGACTGGTGCCTGCTGCCTAGGAGATGCTCTCACCTGTTCTTGAGATTGTGCAGAGATTTTGACAGCTGTAAAAGACTATAGCACTGATCTTTATTGCAAAAAATGTCAGGAAGGAATGAGAGGTCATAAACAGTTCAGGTCATTGAGTTCTTAGTCAGTATCAGTGATAGCAGGAATGGAGAGTAACAGAAATATGCAAGGAGATTATGAAAAAAATATCCAAGGTAAAAATATGTGAGATATATCTCAGGTTAGAATAATAATGTCGTTGCCAACTTTAGCCCAGTGAAAATAAAAGTTATTAAGGTTCAGAGCTTTCTGATTTTTTTAATGTTCCGTTTATGTATAATCATTCATTTCCAATGGATCAAGCTGCTGGCAACCAATTTGATGGTTTCTGAAGGACCCATCACATTTCTTTGGATTCTGCCTTTGCAAATCACTAGCAGAGTAGCTAATGTAGATGACAACAGCCTGACCTACAGTAGGCCTTCACAGAAAATAATCAGGGAAATACTTGCTCAATTAGCTATATTTCTGCCTCCTAAGGAGTTTTTTTCCATTTAAAAGTTTCCTAATGTGACAGATTGAAGCTGTAAACAATTCAGAAGATGTTTTTCTCTCTGCCAGATGGGGGTTTTTCAGTGGAATTCCCAGTAATCAGTCTTTAATTGTTGTCCATCAACTATTCTGGAAAAAAAAATCGAATTTTTAATCATTCCATACAATCATGTTGAAAAGAAGTCCAAGCTTGTGGTCTTAATAACTCTAAGTGATAGAGAGCTTATCAGTAGCAAACCCAGGAACTTGTGGCATCAAGTATAAAATCCAATAATATTTCACAGCATTTTAAGTTGCATCACCTCTTATCTCAGTTATATGTATTTGGATTGTCTTTTTCTGTCTCTTTCATTTTTCTTTGTTCTTCCAGCAAATTCATATTTCATATATTCATATCATTTATGATAGATGATTAGGAGTGGAAAAAAGTTAACAATTAGTAAACTTGCATCAATATATTACCTGTATTGTATACAAGACAAGGTTGGTACTGGGGGCACTTAGCACAGCATTTAGAAAAGAAAAAGAAAGGACAATATATTTTATGATTTCTCACTCCTCCCAACACAGCTCTGCTTTAAATAGCCAAGAAACATTTACACTTTCATGCACCCTTACAACAGCACTGGGTTAGACCTTCAAATTACTGAAACAAGAAAAAAACCCCAGGCACCTTCAGAGGAGGTGTCCCAGTTTTCCAGTGAATGTCAAATTAGTCATCTAAGAACCTGGTGTGTTCCAAGACAGCTGTCAGTGTAAGGGTGTGAAGAGTGGATCTAAAATGCATGGAGTGAGTCATGCTCTGAAGATGCTGGCTTTTCTCTTTGCCTCTCCTTGGACTACAGAATGTGCTCAGCCAAGAGTAAGCACCTAACACACACAGAGGGTCATCACTATGTGCATTATAATCCATCCTATCTCTATCCTTGCCTGATGGAAATAAGGTTCATTCATTAACCAAAGCTACCTTTGAGCAGGCAGTTTTCCATTGAGCCACCTCTTTTGCACTCCATTTTATTTTGTAGAAAGCATCAGTTCAAGGAAATATTTTACTGCACTATTTCTATGCTCATTCCATAAAGCAAAGACATGTCTATATTGTAAAGAATTGCATACACAATTAGCTTATTCTAGTTTCCCTGAGAATAAGAAGTAAATTACTTCATTAGAAATTAATTGTTATTTTCAGTAGGCTTCCATATTTTGGTTGTTCATTGTGTGCGCATATTGTTTTTTGCTGCTTCATGACCTTTGCGACATCAAAAGACACTCCTTTGTCTTTTGGCCACATTAGCAATCCCAAAACTTATGTCTTCATCACAGGTTCCTATTGTTCATCAGGACTCTGTACTATACATTCCTCAGTAGAAAAAACTGCACAGTTCCCTTGTGGGAACAAAACGCATGTCTTAATTTTAACTGATGCAATGCATAGGCAACTGCTCTTTAAACTGTAATTGTTAGGCTTGAACAAGCATCCATTGAAGATCTCTACATTGTTGGTACCCTGGTGAGATCACTTGGAAAGCCAGTGGTTAGTGGTGTACAACAATATGCTAAAATGCCCAGAGGAATTAGGACGCTTTCTTAGCATTGCCTGTAAACTTTTCTTATTGGCTTGCCTTTTCTTGTATATGCCACTCATAATTAACTACAGCAAAAGAGGGCCCAGCAAGAAAAAGCAATTTATCTGAAAGCCCCTATTCTTTTCTCAAAATGTATGAAGGCTTATTTTGTACTTCCAGCTGGCCAACATTTCCTTTTTGTTTGCTGAATAACGATCTGATTATCTCAAATAATGGAAGAGCTTCTAGGGAAGCTCAAAGACTGTATAAATGTGCACTCATCTTTGTTGTAGTAGCTTCTATACTGGTATGGAGTCACTGCCCTTTCTGCCTAGAAGTGAGAAGCATGTATGATCACAGCACAAATAAGTGGATATTTCAGCAACTATCTCACATGATGAAAAAAAAATTATTTGGAACTTTGGATCTTTGGACAACAAAATAGCTAGTAAGTGTTATCATCCACGTAACGCCATGTATGCCAGCATTCCTTTATCTGTAGGAATGTAATTTCTTTCTTCATCTGTTAGAGACAACTTGTTGCTTGCAGTTTTCTTGAGGAGAGCTCTTAATGTTGTGGAAGATTCTGTATTTGTCCAGCTTCTGCACCAGGCAGAGGGTTTAACATGATAATATTGTCTAAAAGAATCATGTATGCAACAAGTAAAACACACTAAAAGAATCAAAAGGCTGTGTAAGAGACAAGTATGAAGATCAAAAACTCTTCTACAGAAATTATGATCCTTCAGAGCAAGTTTGAAAGGCCTGTGCATGGCTGATTTTCCACGTGAACCTTTCAAAACTGGTCAAACACAGATGCTTTGCACTGGCCAGAGGAGGAATCCAGTATCTGTAAACAAATATTACACTTATGGCATAGACTCAGGCTTGCAGGAATCTGTATTACCCCCATTATATTTTGCTTTTTTAATGTTAGTAACAAGTTGCTTTTAGGAAAAGGACAAACACTCCCACAGACACAAACATAAAAAGACTGCATTGCTCTCCTCTGAACCGCACCTTCACTGGAGTGTCTAAATGTTAGGTCTGGACTGTTTCATCAGTGCCTCGTCCTCTATGCCAAATGTCAAAGACTCATCAAGGCTGAACAAAAGTCCCCTGAAGTCAGTAGAAATCCCTTCAGTATCTTTAGTGAGCACTGGATGTAGCTGTAAACTTATAGGTAGTTGCTAAAAGAGGAGGCTGCTGCCACCAGTAATATACTGACATCCTAAAGACTTGCATGTTTATTAAAAAAAAAAAAATTAAAAAAATTATGTTTCCCAAGCAGCACACAGAGAAATGAAGAGAAAATTTTGGACTGAAAGGGAAGACGCTGGAAAATAATAATTATTGCAAATGGAAAGTATTGTTTAAAACACAGCATTTCTATGATTGCACTGATGCCTTGCTTTCCCAGTTTGTGCTTGCCAAATATACAAAATGCATACTCAAAGCTATTTTGAAATTAAACAAACCAAAGGTGTTTGTAAATCTGCAAGCAGTTTCACCTCCTGTGCCCTAAAGTCAGCCTAAGCAAGGTTATTTAAACTGAATTTCAAGTGACTGTTTCTGGCTTAATACCTCCTTCTGCTAATTTTTAGCAGTTCAGAGTAATTATTTTGGCAGAAATTATAAAACAATGGAAACAGACTTTTTATAGGGGAAAATGAAAAACACTTCTGAACTCTCACAGGACTGACAGTAAGCACTGCTTAAATGCTGTCTGTTATAGAGGTTAAAAATCTTCCTCTTATCTTCAGGTTTACAAAATGACCTGCATTATCTTGATTTTCCCCTCAGTGAATCATTTACAACATGTCATTAAAGGTAAGGGGAAATTGTTTAGTACAAAATGTTTGTTTTGCTTAAATAACATTCCCACGTAAAAGATGTTTGGAGTCACTGTTTAAGAAAAGGGAAAAAAAACCCCATTTGACTTTAAAAAAGCCAAGACCCACAGCAAAGATTAACAAAAATATCAGTGATTAGCTGTGTATTGAATGCAGTAGCCATAGCTGGCAAAGACAGAGCTCCCAACATCTAAGTGATGAATGAAGAATTTTTTTCCCAAGTCAAAGCTTTAAGAGATTTTTTCCCTGTATATATTAAACTGCATTTGTCATCTATTTCTCATGGGCTACTAATCAGGTATCATATCAATCCTGGTTTATCTGCTGACTCAGACTGCCGTATAATAATTCTTTTCAATTAAACTTCTTGGAGAAATTAATAGGATGGGTGAAGTATTTTAAACAAAATCCCAAACTTGCACATATCCTTACTCCACATGGGCCAAAGATGTTGTCTTCCTTGTCCTCTCAAGTAAGCCATGTAAGGGATGGTTATAAATCTGAATGCTAAATCTAAGGATGCAGAGTTATGGACACCTACCTTTCACCCCTTTCCTTTACAGTGGTGATACTGCAGGAGAAAAGATACTAATGGAAACGAGTTTCCCTCCTATCCATCACCGCAGGCTAATCTCATGCCTGCATATGCTGCCTTTGCTGTCTGTTAGACTCTGGTATTGCTGTGAATTATATTCAGTTCTTAAACTGACAGACTTTCCTGTCTGCTTCACTTGCACATTTCCCCTCAAAGCATTTTGTTAGACTTGTTCTCTGCTGCTTGAGATGTCAAAGCTTTATTGATTAGTAGTTATTCAGCATTTGCCAGCCTTTCTCACCTTTCCAGACCCATGCTAGGGCGAGGAGACTCCTCAGATATAACACTTTGGCACTGGAATTACATTTTCATCACTCAGGGAAACACTACAAAGCAGTATATCTGGAGTCACTCCAAAGTGAGTAGAGCAACTCAAAAGTTGCCTTGATTGCCAGTGAGAATAAGATAACACTGTCACACAGATCGGGTGAGAGCCTATATGTGCTTGTATTTGGCAGGATTCCAGGTGGAATACAGACGTTGGACACAACACAACCGGAGAAAAGATCAACAGAGGCATCAGCATACCAGCCCCTATGAGATTATGGACATGGGTAGGCAGGTAATGAGCTTCAGCTTCCCTCTTAGCCTTGTACTAGTATTTAGTGGTGCAACATCATGGTAAACACAGCTGAGTGTTGATGCATGTGTTTCTGTGAGGTTCATATTCCTTTCCACCTTACCTTCCACATCCCAGCTTAAAAACAGCACAATACCCTCTTATGAAAGACTTCAGTGTCTACCTCTGAATCTGAGATCATACAAACAATCTATAATTGTGTGCATAGTTGAATTGCAGCCATTTTTGCAAAATTCATCATGTCTGGGCAAAATTTTTCATAATTTCTTCTTGATGGTACAGGAAACCACCTCCCATCTTGTGTTAATAACATTTGTGCCTATGGCAGTCCTTGAAAGACAGAGGAGATCTTCAGTGAGAGTATACAGGGAACTCTTAACACTCTGTAGTTTCATTCTTCATTACTCATTTATCACTTTCTTTCAGCCTAGCACTATAACCCAGATTGTGCTGTTTTGAAGTCAGGGCTAGCTTGATTAATGAAAATTAAAGAAAATGAGTACATGGCTGTTCACTTTGGAAAAGGTATGGAAAGAGAGATTAGATATACTAAATTTTTTGACATTACTCCTAAATTTAGCATAATATATTAATTGGATCTTGAATGCACTTAAGTGCATCATGAAGAAATAAATAGAGATCTGCTCACCAGTGAGGCCACTGTCACTGTTCATTCATTTGCACTGTTTCAGTGTCCAAGAGGTGTGACTGATCTGCATTTGCTTGCGGTTTCTAGTTTCTGTGTTCATCAGTATGAACAAAAGTGACAAAACACCATGAGCACATCTTTCTTGTTGCAATACTAGAGGGCAGTTTTTTAAATATTAGTAGCCAATTAAGTTAGAGTAAAATGAAACATACAAATCCTAAAAGCACACAACACAATCAAAACAATGAGTTGCTCAAAGCTGATATATCATAGGTGTCATCTATACTCAGTCAAACCTGTGTTCAGCTGCTGGTGCCTTCAGGTGTCCTCTATTGCTCCGATCAGGACCATGGCAAACATAAAATGAAGAATAACCACATGAATCCTTTTTCTTCACCTTTTAATTTAACATCAGTGTTCAGAAGCTGAACTGCACTTTCATCCACTATCTTGCAGTCATGCCACCTCCCTTAGACTTTCTTGGAAGATGATAGTGTTCGCAAATGCTTTGCACACTCAGACTTCTAAAAAGTCTGGGAGACCGTATGGGTGCTCTAGTCTGACTTCTCACATAATACAGGTCTTAGAATAATTTGCCTTGGTACTTTATATCAAATCCAGTAAGCTGTGGGAGAACTGTAGCATATATTTTTGACCCTTATCTCAGTTTAAAGCTGTCAAGGAGCTACATGATTCACTCTGACTTTAAGTAACTGGTTCAAAAATTTAATTTTACTCACTTTTCAAAAACTGTGCCTTATTTCTAGCTTAAATTGCTTTCATTTCAACCCCTAGCCACAGACTTTCCTACACTTTTATCTGATAAGGCATTCTTTACTATCACAGACATGTTTTCCAGGCAAGCATTTTTGGATCCTGCTCAGAAGTAGTCTCACTTTTCCATACTCAAGTCTTCAAGCATCAATTGCCATTATTCAAAAATAAACTGATTAAGTTATTTAGTGGGATATTAACACTTCCAAGTGACTAAGACACAAACAGCTAATAAACATTTGTGAGGTAGCTGCATGCCAAGTATACAGAGGAGATTGAAAGCTCTCCAGAGCTAATTTAGAAACATCTTTTCTTGATGTCTACATCCTGATCGTGAAATAGCACTGGCATTGTCCTGCTAACAGCTACCTCTAAAGATTTGTTATGTCCTATTCCAGATCACAGCCAAGTGTGGCTTAGCTTTATTTATATTTTTTTTGTCTTCTTTAAGATGGCCCATTTTTAGTCATTGTGTTTGAGTTTCTAGAATAGTTAATTTATCTTTCATGAAACTGAGAGGATAAGCCTGGATAAGAGAGTACAGACAGCTCTACTTATACCAACTTGATTGAGCCAACCATAAATCTCAGCTTGACAACTCTTTAATGCATTTGATTCATGAAAGCACACACTTCCTGATTTTCATATATTTGTCTTTGACAGGAAGAAGACAGCTGCCAAGCTGAGCATCAGGGTGTTATCTGCAGGATAGACAAATTGTATTTGTCTCTGAAGCTGTAGATCTGAAGATTTCTTGACAAATTCCATCACAAATAAGCATAAATTTTCAGCCAAAACTCATACCTACCTCAGTATACCTCATCACTTATCTGTAATAGACCACACAGTGCAGCTCAAATGTAACCACACAAGAATATGTTATTCCAACCCTGCCCTATTAAATAGATTTTCTTTTCTAGATATCTACGGTTTTAGACAGAAATGTGAATTTCATAACCAAAGGTAAACTTCCTGAACAGGAAGGCAGAAGACTCTATTTTTGTGTGTCTGAATCACTTCTTCCTGTGACTAGGCGCATCTTCAGTATTAAAAAAAAAATTTCTCTTTATATCAGCTTTACATAATGTTGTACTGTTATGGAAAAGATAATAAGTCATAAAACCTTCACTTCTGGAAAATACTGCACATTTTGAATATGGTTAGTCATGAACCAGAACAAAGCAGTAATGTGTATTTCCTTTCCCTGCCTGCTTTGAGGCAGTGCTTGGAAAAAATGATGATAAACCAGATTAGAACTGTGAAATCACTTTGCCACTTTTATATGCTGCCACTGTTTGGTGGATGAATAGCTATGAAGATAAGTGCAGCTATGCCACGCAGCTCCATTCTCTCCTCCACCCTGCCACCCACACTCAAGTTCTGATTCAAGTGCAGCCCAATTCCTTCAGGGCTGTCCAGGAACTTGCCACCCAGATATTTCCGTAGTAGTGTTTGCAGTCAACACCACCAAAGGAGGAGATAAAGGTTTGCTCAGAGGGAATGTCTTGAACTGCTCTTTCAACAGTCAGTAATGGATGCCTTAAGTCAGCTTGTGATCTGCCATCTCATTTTTGTCAAAGTTTCTGGCATTATACACAATCCTTCTTTGCTCATGTACAGTCAATGTGTGTGTACAAATGCACATAAGCACTTCCCAGAGTGAAAAAAAAACAAAAAAACTGCAGAAGTGAAAATTCAGTTCAAGAGAAAGTAGCAGAAGTAACACCATGTAACACCCTCACCAGAATTTCTGCAGCTGTCTCATGAAATCTGCCTGATGTTGCAGGAATCACTCCGCAATGAGTTTTATTATGTGAGACACTGAGGACCTTCCTTGTAATTCACTTCTCAATATACACATCTATAAAATTTCTTAGCAAGTGGCTGTTTGAAAAGCAAATGGATAAGAAGTGACCCTAGAATTTAGCTCAGTAATTAGTTGTTATTCTTTCTATGATTACTAGAAGAAAAGTTTACTTTTCCACAGAATGTACCTTGGTGTGTCCAAACATCGTAAACACAATACAGTCATAACCCTTCTAGAAAATCTTCCTTCAGCAAGAGATAATTATCAGACCACTCAGTTGTTGGCTGCACTGTACACACAGCTAGAAATCTTGGCTAGAGACAGGCATGATCACTTTCAAATGCAAAAAAAAAAAAA
>VZTJ01005309.1:261119-315632 GCA_013397795.1 Orthonyx spaldingii
GAAAAACAAACCTTTAAACACAGAATTGCCAGCCTGAGGAGAAAGGGGGAAATCAAGGGGGTTAAAATGAAGAGTCCATGCAGGACCCAAGGAGAGCCATACATGCTTTTGGAGCTGAACTTCAGTTACCTTATCCCTTAGGCTGACTCAGAGATGAATTTTTAGGTAGAAGAGTTAGGAAAATTGCCATGAAGCACACCAGCTCCATGCACCAGCTGTGGAGATGATGTTACTCATAAGGGTGGAAGATGCCTCAGGGAGCTATAGCAATACCATAGCCATGACCTCTATGCTGAGCAGCTTCTGAGCAGTCAGATTTATGTTCCTGCTTCCACTGTTAAATGAGAAACTTAGTCCTCTTAGGGTCCTCAGAGAACCAGAGACATGACCACTTAGAGATTTTTTCACCTTTTCATTCTAAAGAAAACTGGTGCCTCAGTGCTCCCAGGGGAGTGGGAAGGGTAGGGAACAAACAGCGCTTTCTGTTCTCCTTGCCCATGAAGGACAGAGGTGGACACAATGAGAATGAAATCTGGAAAAGACTCATACAGTTAGATAATATTTTATTGCTCAGATGAGAATTTCATAGTTTATACAAAATAAAGTGTGATTTCCCTCATTTCACTCAGATTTTTTGGAGAGCACTCTTTGATAGCAGCTAGGATAAGTTCTTCTCTCAGAAGGCACAAACATGAGAACAAAAGCAGTTCAAGTCCCTGACGTTACTGAGAACTCATGTGCTCCTTACCAAGGACTGCAAGGAAGCCAGGACAGGCTGCAGCAGAGGAATGAGCAGGAACAAGAGCAAATGACGTTGGCTCGTCCAAGAACATACATCCTTGCCAGGAGACTTTTCCAGGTCTCAGACACAGAATGCTCTGTGCTTGCACAAGAGTCAATGTTTTTCTGTTCTACACATGGCAGTGCTGAGGTAATAATCTGTCGAGCATTTGCTACTGGATTTGTGCCCTTATGTGAAGAGGGATGACTTGGTACAGATGCAATGGTGGTGGCTAAGGAATACTGAGACAGCTAATGGTTTTTAAATTTCATCCCTAGCATTAACCAAAACCAGACTGTGGGCCCTCTAGTTTTTTGAAGACCCCCCCAGCTTCAGTGCCAGAAGCAGGAAGGCAGGCAGTCTGATAGCTTTTCCCTGAGGAAGATGTAGGGTGATCCTAATGAGTCATTATCCTGATCCAGAGTATAGCAGCAGTAATCATAAATTCAATCCCCTGTTCTTCTAATATTAGCATTTATTCATAGAGGACATGTCCCTGCTTACATATATAATTTGTTGCATTATTAATTATTTCAAAGTCCTTGTCATATGTTGTTTCCTTTGCAGTGTGGTGGGGAGTTGGGTTAGGGAGGTTGTGTCAGCAAACATTTATGTTTATCTTTTGTTCTTAATTCAGTTAGACTTTCATTTCTCTCATATTTCAATTAAAACAAAACAAAACAAAAAAACCCCACACACAAACAAACAAACATCTGGCTGCTGCTACTACTGAAGAAATGGAGGTCATACACTTCTTGTCTCCAGCCTTAGAAAAGCCCAGGAAGAAGGTGGCCCTGGATTCCAATCACAGAAGTACTTAAAGTAAGTCTTTTGGCTCCAGTCATAGTTAGAAAGAAAAAGGAAGGAAAAGCATTTGTAATTGCAAAAGCATTTTCAATTAAATTATTTGATAAATCTGGAGTATAAATAATTAAACCTCTCATGACCATGAAATTACATAGTATATGAGAGGCATTTCTTACTAATCCAGTACTCTTTAATGCATTCATTTTAATGTCTTTCTTGCCTACAATTATCTATAAAATTCCATCACTTTCCATTCTTTGTGGTGTTCACATCATATATAAACTGTTCCAACTGTTCATGGTTTATAGTTTTGTTAAAAGCCCTTAACTGAAGTTACACAGAGATCAAATACACCAGCAAATGTACTCTGTTCTACACGCTTAAATATATAAAAACCACAATTATGCTTCCTAAGTGCCTAAACTTTTTCATCAAGAATAGCTGTTTTTCTGTGTTACTTCATACCATTTTTGAGTGGCAGGAAAATGAAAAAATATGTGAGTTGATCTGCCCAAAATAACCAAGAGATGGCAGCACTCCATTCAACCCAAACTTGACTTGTCATATAATCTATATGGCTGCAGTACAGCAGTCAGTGTAAGTGGGAAATGCAAGGGAAACAGAGCAGTCAGCCGTTGAGTAAGCTAGGACATGCATCATTTAATCAGTCACTCTCCCTGTTTGTCATGGTAGGACTGAGAATCACAGCAGTCATGGAAAGTTCTTGACTAAATGGGGAGAAGGAGGAAGTTTGTGCAATTGTGTTTCTTCCTGGTTCCCTGTCTATTGATGGCAGCAACATTCTCTGAGCTCCTGAAGCTGTCCCTTGCATTTGAAAGTGCTAGAAAAAATACTGTCATCATGAGGAAATGTATTAAGATAAGGCACATAGTGAACATATTCCAAATTGTATTAATCTCTTTGTTTTTTAAAAAAAAGACCACTGAAATTTTTGCACATGTTATAGTAGATCAAATTTCTTGTGGCATTCTTTCCTTCCTCTTTTAAATGCTGGAGTGAACTTCCCCTAATTCTTCTCACTCTTCATACACTACTTCCTGACAGTTCAAGCTACAAATTATGAGGTACTTTTTCTCAGTTGGCCAAGGTGCAAATTGCCATACGGTGAGACCTTATTGGATGTCAAGTGCTCTGGGTTCTTTGGGAAGAGAGTTACTGTTTGGAGAACAGAGTGCTAAGGATTTTGAAATTAACCTTGAAGCAGCTGTGACTGATGTAGTGGTACATTTTACATATTTTGTACTTCAGAAATTTTTGGATTTTTTTAAGCTTCCTTACAAATGTCCAGGCATTCTCTGAAGCTGGTGATCACTGCTGGAGCTAGACTCAAATAGTTTTCCTTGCATGACAAGTATGGATGCATTCACAAAAGGTAAACTTTCTTTGCACTTAAATGGTTGTGTTTATCTTGCGTGTTCAGTGGGTTGATTCCACTCTGAGTTTTGCTGTACATGTTAGGGCAATCACTCTATTTGGTTTTATAATTTTTCCCATACATTCTTTCACCGCCAAAAGGTGGGAGGTTGTAAATTAGCATGCATTAAGTATCATGTTGCAAAATCCTAGCAGAGATAAAGCACCTGACATTTACACCAAGTCAGCTCTGTAAAATCGCTGCTTGTGTTTGACTGAGTCAGGCTCCATGGCAGCAAAACTACAAAGGTGTATGACCAGTAGGGTATTAGAGCAGGAGCTTACACTCATAAAAATCCATCGTGTGGTGATTAAATCTCAGCTTTTGAACACATGAAGAATTCCATGGATGGAGGTCCTCACCTTTCCTTTCCTTTCCCTTCCCACCATTCAGAGCTGCCCTGTCAGAAGCACATTTTGTAGCTTTCTCTCTCCCAACACACACTTCCAACACAGGGGGACCTTCTGTCATACTTAAGCACAATCATTAGTCGCTTTAGTTAACACTGGGAGTGCTAAAGGAGACAGATGGCTGTTTCGGATAAGGCTAAATTAAATATTTAGGTTTACCCACATTGAAATAGATGCAACTTCTGGGGTATTGCAATTGAAATCCCTAATTTATGCATATTTAACTTGGATGAAGTAGCTGATGGTCCTTTCCCATTAAAAGCTCTATCTTTTTTTTTTTCCCATATAAAAGCTCTAGCTTTTATAATCCATTAATTTTACCAAGAAAACATTCCTTTCATCCCACTTTTGAGTAAAGATTTCATATCAAAGACCACTCTCTCTTTCCACTTAAAAATCACAGTATAAATAAAGGCATCACTCTGTGAGGAACTACTCTGTCACACTCTGTGTGGCACCATCAGGATTCTTGATTATCACAGGCTGTGAGGCTCTGCTGCAAGGTGTCTTCTCCAAGCAGCCCCCAAGCAGCCCCCAAGCAGCCCCCAAGCAGCACTGCATTCTTAATGCCACGTCAGACAAGTGCCTGCTGGACCTGCCTCAGACGTCGCACATACGTAGGCTCAGGGAAGTCCAGGAATGCTTTACTGCTTTAGCACTCAGGATATAAGCCAAGAACAAGCAGAGTTCCTATAGGAGGAAAATGTAGCCCCTCACATGCTGAGGAGGGGGGAAAAAAAGGGCAAAAGTGACATTTTTGACAGGATGGAGGAGAAGATGTCTTCAGAGGAAAGAAGTCAAGCTTCAGAGTGTAGCTGCTTGGCGAGCGCAAGTGGAGCCATGCCTTGGCAGACTGCAGTACACACTCCCTCTGGGCAGCAGCATATGCCAGTAAGAGCTGGGCTTTCCCATCCCAATGTCTCTCCTAATGTTACTGCTGGATCTTTTATGGACTTCTCTGCAGTGATTGCTACCCACACACATTGCTCCTCCACAACTTTCTCTGTAGCCTCCACCTTCAACCTCTATCCCTTGTAAGCTAAACCTGCACATGATACTGTGACCTGAGGTGAAATGATATATGTGATGTTTACTATCTAAAGTCCTGATTTATTTACTTTGGAGTACGTGGGGGAAATAGAGGTATTTGAGGGAACCTGAAAAGTTCAAGAAAGTCCTTGATTAATATGCTGCTGGACAGGATAAAATTAATATTGCCAATGAAAACATAATCAGGCCAAGTGCAAATGAATTCCTAGATTGGGCTGGGAGGAACTGCATGGTCAAAGAAAGGCTTTTCGATTAACCCAGGGGAACAGGAAAAGAATATTGGAATGACTGGAAGAAGAGCGACAGGAAAGAAAGAGCGTGTTGGCCTACGTGTCAATGAATCGGCTGTTGGCAGCACATAAATATTAAGGAGCAGCTTGCAGTCTCTGACTATTTGTAGCCTGATTCCTAAACCAAAGAAGAAATCCAGAGCAGTACTGGATACCAGACTCCACCTCTGAGCCATCAGAGCCTTTCACTTGCACTAAGGAAAATAGATTATTGATGCTGGCAGGAACATGTGCTCTAAAAACAGACAAGGAGATTGCAGCCTAATCCAAACCCAAACAGAAGCAAGTTGTCTAAAGCCAAATTCCTTTTACAGTCCCTTAATTTCACTACAAAATTGCTTTCCTTTAAGTTTTAAATTGTGTAGTATCTGAGCCAATCTAGCTAACCCTTGCTTACAAGACCAGTCTGTGCAGGAGTGGACCCATTAAAAACTCAAAAGCCTAATGGCTTACAGGATTCAGGGTAAAATCTTGGCCTCACTGAAGGCAGTAGGAAGCTTGCCAAGGACTTCAGTGGGGTCAGTATTTTACCTCAGTTCTTTACAAGCAGCAGTGTTGCTCATTTAGGAGCACAAAAACACCACTGTGAATTTCCCGAGGCCCAATCACCAGCTTTTACTGGTGCTTCTGTCGTCATCACGTGGCTTCACTTTCAAACCCAAAGGGAAGAGGCTGAGAAGTGAAGCCATATTCTCCCATTAAAAGCCAGTTCCTTTTACGTGATCCGTGTGTGATGTTTAATTCCAGGGAAAAGAGGAAGAAACCCAAAACATGTGTGTTTTTCTTTTCCCCCTTCCTCTCATTCTCCTGAAAAAACATCCTTCCCCAGGAGGGTGGTGTAAAGAGACTTTGCTAGAAATGACGGGGTTCAGGGCTGCTGGCCCAGCCAGGGATACATGTGACATTACGTGTCCAGAGAGCCGGGCGGGAAGCACACCAACCTCGGGCTGCTCGTGGGGCCTCCACCCAGCATATGACCAGGCGCTGACATGGCCCCATCGGCCGGACACGCTGCCAGGACGGCACAGTAATTGAAAACAGCGGGACTTCTGCCTGCAGCCTCCAGTGTTAGTGCTTGGGAGTGTGTGATCATGATCAATAATGCTCCATGGGAATCTTTTAAAGTCCTCTCAGCCACATCACTCCAGTAAAGGATTTGTCAGCTTTTCCATAAACCCCAGTTTTGAAAAGTTTATAGCGCAGCCTGTTTTCATTACCTTGAGGTGAAAGTTGCCATATAAAATTTCAGAGCAGAAACACTTTTTTTCCCTTGCTAATACAAAATACCATTTAAAACAAATTTTTGTCTCCAAATTTAGAGTCCTGGTAAGACCCATGTTATTCCCTGAGTGTTTTGAGTGTGCTGCTCAGAACTTCTGTGCGAAAATCTATTGAAATCAAGAATTAACAAACAAATGGTGAGGTCTTCTGCTGGATTTTTAAACCACTGACTAATACATCCAGAACTGCCGAGTTATTTTGCTCACTCCCAAGAAATGCTGTAAGTCTGCATCAGGGACTTCTGTGGAAGAAGAACAGACAATGCGCCTCTGTCTCTTCACTTTCCAGCAGCTGGAATTATGGTTTTGCACCGCTTTGATTTTTTTAAGGAGCGAAATTTCAGCTCATATAAAGTCTCTGTAACTCCGTTCACTACAATCTACTTTGCATCTTCTCTCTGTTAAACAGTTTCTATGCTGCAGCCTAGAAATAATTGAACTTCCAGTAACAGTCAGGACTTTTCCTGTTACAGGCATGAGTCACATTCCAGCTACCTGTACTTACAGAACACAGTGGCAGAAGGATTCAAATGCAGCTGACGTCAGATGCCTCTGCCTCACACAGACAGGCAGAACATTTCTCATCGCTTGAACAGTAATATCTGACCTCTTCATTGCCAAGAGCCTTCGTCACTGCTGAACTAGACCCTTGCCCCTCACGGTGCAGTGGGATCCCATCTCTGCTGCTTTCTGACCTTACAAGCAGGAACAGACTAAAGGTGCTGCCTCTCCTTGGAAGGAGAGAGCTGTGAGAGCAGCTGTTTCCAAGCATGCAAGCCTCATGCTGCTGTTTTAGAGCAACAGATGTCAGCAACCAAAACAATAGCTAAAAAACACACAAAGGAATTTTGTACCTCTGCATACCACCTTCGCTTATCTATGGTTGGAAGGATTAAGACTTCTTTAATTTTGCAAAGTTAATTTTACACAATGTTCTCACAAAACAGGATACAGAATGTTGCAGTCTCCTATCTTTGGGGACTGACCCAGGAAAATGAGAACTGTTGTCATGCAGATGAGTTCATCCATGGGAACCAAATGGATTTGTATTTGCTAAATCTCCAGTCTCTGAAAAGTCTGCTTTATCCAAATGTCATATGACCATCTTACTCCTGGTAGAACTAACATATTCTGGATGTTTTCTGGATGAGAAGGTATATTTCACTTATTTTTTGGCATGGCCTATGCCTAGGATAATTTCTTCTTAGCAGTGGATTTTTGCTGGTGAAAGACAGTTTGGAAAAGTCAAAGAGGAGGAAAAGAATCTTTTTTTCCTAAGTAGTGCTTAGAAAAAACTATCTATGTGGATATTGAACTGATTAGTGCTGGTGGTGTTTTCTGTATGAAAGGAAATAAGACAAAATATTTGGGAAAAGACAACGGATGGAAGGAGTCACCAACAAAATTTAAAATGTATTAATATTGCCATTACAACAAGAAGCTGAAAGTGTATTGCCAACTATGGAATACCAAGTATAAATACAGCACATTTGAGTCTTATTTCTTAAGGAAATGAGGCTTATATGATTGTGTGATTGTGTGTTTATAAATCACGTGTTTTTATTCTTCTTCAATCCTTTTTTATTCTCTAGACTGAATGAGGAGATCTGTAGAGGTTTCAAGGTCAAAATATTTCAGAGAGGGTCCTAAAAGCTTGAAGCCTGTCAGGAAAACTAAAATAAAACAAAACAAAAAACAAAAGCCAACCCCCCAAAACTATTAACAGTTCCACTGAGGTAAATAATACTGTAAAAACTCAGCTGCTTTTGAACACCAGAAAAACCACAGATGGTAATAGACGGAGCACTTCAACAGCTGGAAAGATTTTCTTGAAGTTGTTACCTTATTAGATACCAGAAAACCTATTGCAAACTAAAATACAGAGACTCTTAGACTAGATGTATTGACAAGCAAAAGTGACAAACATGTACTCTGACTCCAAAATTTCCTACAAGTTTTCAGTGTTGTATATCTTGTAATCTTCACAGGATATTGGCAAATAGCATCAACCGAAAGCTAAACCCAAGCTAACTGAAAGATATACAGACCCTTATTGAAAGGATTTCCTTGGCATTAATTTCATGCTGTAGCCAATAGACTATATTTGCTTTCCATTTCTTTTCAATTGAGGCCATTCGGAAAGCTATAAATTCTTGGTAGGAAGTAGATTTTCCTCTGGTACTAGCCTATTCAAAGGGTGTATTTCTCAAGGCTTTCCTCTAAGTAAATCTCATGGAAAGTAACTCAGCTGTTAAAATGATACCAGCCATTTGCAAATCTCCTCCCTAGCCCTGGAGCCACAGCAGAATGAGGATACATCTTAAGCAACCATCCAAAAGAGACAAGACGACAAGTTTCTGTTTGTTTCATATATTTCCAAGCTACCACAGGATTGTGCAGCAAAAGACAACAGTAAAAAATTCCCAAATTTCTTCATTGTGGTAGAATATTTTCCAGTTGTCCTACTTTTCTGTTTCCAACTAACAGTTTTATGACCATCAGTATGTTTCTACTGCCGTCAGTCTCCTGCGTGAGACACAGAGTGGGCAGAAGATTGAGTTTTCTGTTTTGTTTTCTACTGTAATGGGAAAGACCGCGATGCTGCAAGATTCCCAGCCTGCTTGAGGTGGGAGGAAGGGCACAGTCCACCCAGCCTCTTGCAGGGCCAGTGCCTTTGTACATGGCCAAGGGCTATCAGCCACCCTGACACTCTGTCAGTGAGCAGAGAAGCAGCAAAAGAAAGCTGGTTTTGCTGAATGAAAGAGAGAAGCTCGTGTAGTCCAAATGAACAGCAATTTAGACTTTTTATGTACATAACCCTTGCCTTCTTTGAGTTGTCAAGAATAGCAAACAAGTGCTAATGGTGAGCAAATCCATCTGGTGTCAGTTCCATCCCCCTCAAACACAGATCCTTGGATTAATGTAGCCCCGTGCCAAGTGCTTTGACTGGCATAGATATTAGGATTTATTTTCTCTGTTGATAAATAGCCAGAGCAATGTTCCTGTCATTGGAGACTGATGGAAATCCCTCTGAAAGCACTTGTCTCTCAGTATTTCCACTGAAAATACCACAAGATTCCTGCCCAGCCTGAAAAATAGAAGGGTAGGAAGAAGCAAAATTGTGTCTTAAGTTTATCTCCTTGCAGTTTTTTAGAGATTTTTATGGACACTAATAGCAAGCATGCTGAGAAGAAGGAAACCACTCACTCTGCAGGATTCCTGCTGCTACTGCTGCTAATGAAACTACTAAGAAACCTTCATGGTGCTCATCAACTCATGCCAAATCCCAAATGTTAAATTACTGTATGTTGTTGGGCTTCCAGTCATGAAAACTTAAAAAAACAAAACAAAGCAACAAAAATGGATTTACAGGTTTTTTTTCTGCATGGCAGCAGGCCTGGACATTCTTGTTTCAGATCCACCATAAATATTTGATTCTCAAGTCACTCATATTCATGATTCATTTTGTTAACGGGCTAGTAGGCACACTTTGGCAGAGGACTCATCATGTCCCAGCTATTTGGAAACATGGACACATTGGAAACTGCCTTTTTTGAACATCTAATATTCTAACTTATCAAATTGTAAACACAGGAGAGGACTTAGGGACAGATTGTTCTTAGCCCACAAAAAGTGGAGTAAGAGCAGGGATTTTGTTGTCTGATCAGTAAACATAGTTCTTGCAAAGGACAAAAAAATCTTGGAATACCTGCCACCTTGCAATGTGCACTTGGAGCTGACACTACAACCACTGAGGACAGGAGAAGATGGGCTGCTCAGTTTATCAGGAATTTTATTACTCCCTATGCAGGAAAAGATGTAGGAGAGGGACAAAGCCAGTGGCAGCATCTGTCCTTTGCTGGAGTGCTGCACTGTGAACTGTTTGGTACAATCCATATGAGTGAATATGGTGACAGGACTCCAAAATCAACAGGGGACTAAGCAGACTATGCATCTGCCAGTACTGACATTGAAGAAATAGAGAGAAATCAAAAGGAAACAAAGTCTTATCTATATTTCAAAGTCAACACTGGAGCAGTGCCAAAACTGAGAACAGCTGAGAGCAGCTGGAGAACTTCATTTCTCTTGACTACACTCGGGTTTGTACTTCAGAGTGCCTTAGTGTGATCTGAGCCCTTCCCTGCAGCAGAGTGAGAGCAGGAGTGGATGGGAGAGATGCTGAAGAATGAGTTGTGCATTGTGGGAAGAGGTCAAGTGTTAAAAAAGAGTGTGGATGAAGGAAAAGAAGAATGACAAATTGTCTCCCGTGAGTGTCTGTGATTTTGTCTTTCTGTGACCAAAAAGCAGAAGCCAAATTCAGAACAAAAAGGGTTTTTTTCACTCCACAGAAAACTGCTAACAAGGTTTAAGCCTGGTCCCTCCATGAGGTATTTTATATGCCAGCTGTGAAATATCACAAACACTTGACAAATGTTTAACAATCCAGCCCTGCTATGTTTATCCCTTTCAAACAATACCTTGTTGGGGGCCTGGTTCTGAGAATCAATTGTGCAAAGAATGTGGATGGGAGGAAAAGCAGCTTGTCAGAAAAGAGAAAAACAGCTTTGACAGAAGCTTCAAAATTTCTTGAACTCTATTCTTCTACCAACATACAGATGTCACTCCCTGGCAGGTGGAATGATCAGCAGAGAGTACTCTCTAAGCATTGCTTAAATGAGGAAATGCTTAATTTTGCAAGCCCAGTTGTGGCAGCAAACTGCTGAGGAAGTTAATTGATGAGTCTGGATACATCTAAAGCATGAACAGCCCGCAATCACTTCCCAGCATCCAGTTCTTAGCAAATGACTGTGTTGAGCAGGAAAGGGAAAGAACGACCTACCACAGCTCCGTGTCCCAGCCGGTATCTTTGCAGGGAAATACTCTGACATTTGCTTTTTCTTAGTGGCCTATTGTCCTGAATAAGGCATGCTTACATGCTTATTTGGTCTCAGTTGTGCAATGAAAGAGGCATCAGAATTGCTTTCTCCAGGCAATGAACCACTAGACACTCCCTCATTATCTATAACTCTGAAATTGTCATTCAGAAATTTACAGGCCAACCTACAGCTCCCCAGAGAAATTCTCCTCTGCATTACTTTTGTTTGCCTTCCTCTGATATGCCTGCCTTTTCCTCTGTTGCCTTTTCTCCCATCAGAATTTCCTTTTTATCCTGATGGCTCCAGTGCAGTTTGTACAGTGAAAGGTCTGAACATATTAGAACAGTTTTAGATGACTTAAGACCTTCTGAGCATTTTCCACACAAACATGCATCAGGTATGGTCCCACCAGCACATCCCTGCCTCTGTTGGAGCCAGGTCACATCTAGTCTGTGAGTAACAAAGGCATAGACATTCACAGGGAGTTGTAATTAAGGTGACGACTCATTACCCAGCTACTGTGTGTGAACCTTGGCAGCCAGCTAAGAGAGATAGAATCAGAAAGGTAAAAGTCAGAAAACACGTGGATTGAGATAAAAACATTTTAATGAGAAAAAAAAAAACCCAAAAATTAAAAAAAGGAAAACCAAGGGATGCAAAAGCAACTGCTCAACACCTCACTCAAGAGCAGCCATTGATAAACTCTCTCCCAGTTTTGTTCCTGAGCATGGTGTTACATGGTAGAGAATATTCCCTTGGAGTCAACTGTCTGACTGTGTCTCTTCCCAATCTCTTTCCCGTCTCTAGCCTACTTACTGGCAGGAGAAACAGAGAAGGCCTTGTCACTGTGCAAGCACTGTTCAGTAACAACAGAAAATGTGTGTTAAAAATGCTGTTTGAGTCACAAATGAAAAACATAGCACCCTACAGACTGCTATGAAGAAAAGTAACTCAGCTCAGCCCACTACACCAGCTTATATGGTGACAGTAGTTTGGTTACCCAAAGCAATGCACAATTCCCTTCAATCAAGAGGGCAGGTACCATCCTAAGATGCTCCAGAAGAAACTTGTCCTTTCCAATTACATTTGTTGCTCTAAAACAGATTAGGACCTTTTCTACATATCTTAAACCCTCCCTTATATACTTAGGCCATCAGGAAAACTTAAGAATCACTGTTCCTTTACCTATCATCCAAGAACTGACAGACTGGACTATAGGTCCTCCTGCCATGCAAACTCTGCACAGCTTCATCTGGATGTATTTGGTCTGAATCAAATTCCCTGTCTTATCATGTTCACAGTACTCTCCCATCTCTTTCCTAACTGTGGGATCTAAGAAGAAAAAGGGATGGCAACCAGGGACATTAGGCATTGTCTCTAGTAGGCTAGGATTAGGAAGAACCAGAAACCTCTCTTGGAGCAAGCACTGCAGGCTTCTGGCCAGTGAGGCTCTGTATCTGGGAGAGCAGAGGCTGGGGCTGCCTGTGCCCAGATAGTCAGCTGTAAAGGTCTTGTCTGAGAGTGGGAAAGAAAAAGATGTTCACAGCCTGGGAGCAGGAAAAGGATATGGCATCACTCGTGGGAGCCTTGCTAAAACCCTTTCCTGACAAGGGAGACTGCAGACTTGGAAGACAGATACCAGCAGTGCTACAGCATCCAAAAAGCCAGCCTTTAGAGAGGAGAGGGATGTTCTGAGAAAGAGAAAAAGGGAGAGGTTCTGTAGGGGTCTAAGCTAGGGAAAATAGTATGTCCGTACTGAGCCACAAAAGGCTCTTCAACAGTAACAGTGGAGAATAAGTGGAGGTACCTATGTTGCCTCTGCTGGGTGCTGTCACTGGCACAACAGTGCTGGCAGGAGGCACCATCACCAGCGGCGGTGGAGGTTTGCTCTGTAACAGGCAGCTCCCTGCCTTCCCTGCCTTTGTGAACCCTGAGCTATGCTGTGGCTCTGGGGGGAAGCTGTAATCCTTGTTCTCATGGCATGCAATCTCAGCCAGCCTTCCAAGAAGACAAGCTGCCAGGCTTGGGATGTCAATTTCCTGGTGGTATCCATTTTTGAGTAAAATGACCCATCTTGCTGGAGAATAGAAAATTTGGTATGGAAGAGTGAGAAAGGGTAAACTAAAGAGTAAAGTGCTATATAAAATTTTGTGTAAGTTAGTAATGCCAAATGACTCATGGAAAACTTAATAATCACCTCACTTCAGTTTCAAAACAATGTAAAAATGTTTTCAGTCCCACGTCTTCACTTGCTTCCTTCCCCCACCCCTTTACAGAGACCCTGTCTGGTGGCAGGGTACAGCTTCTCTCTGCCAGAGCTCAGGGCCAGAGGGTCTTAGGCAAACACCAATTTGAATTTAATGCAACATGCACCACTGAGAATCTCTTCAGACGGATCAGTTTTGTTCTTTTCATATTAGACCACAGGTAAGTCTGGAAATTGGATTAACTTTTTTTTTAATCCAGTTTTTTTAGTGTAGACATTGACTGCAAGCAGCCAAAATTCACAGAAAAGCAGTCATGAGTTTTCATACCCATCATTACATACTTGTATCACATCCAGTACAAAGAGGGACTGGTCCTGAGGGGTTTGTCCAAGTTACCATACAACAGAGAAGAATCAGGAAAGCCAGATTTTTCAGCTGACCAGTTTCATTGGAGTCATTTTGGATGATCAGCAGATACTTAGACTCTATTTTATCTGGAAAGAGACTAGCTCTTAGCTGGACTTCATAAGCTAACTCTCATCCAGGACCCAGCATCATATTCAAATGAAGCAGAGGAGAGAGAACAGCAGAAGAGAGGAAAGTTAATGTTACAAAGATCTCTGAAGCCCCTTCATCACCCCACAATTTCTTTGAAATCTCACATGTGCACATACCAGAGGATGTATTTGAACTCAAATGTTAAGCTTCTAGATGACATTTCATCTGAAACTCTGTATTCATTTCATTCAAAAATAAAAACCTAAAAATCATTTCAGAACAAATATATCTTTCTCATGTAAAAAAAAATATTTTGAGAGATCTGAATTTAATAATTTGTCTTGGTGCAAAAGCCATATATAAGCAAAAATTGGGGGTTGGATGAGCAAAAATGAAATTGTTCTGATCGCTTTGTACTGTAGGGTTATGATTTCTCAAAATGGCAAAAGTGGAGTACAAGGTTCTGCACCACAAAGGGGAAGGAAACCCTGCTTCCCTGGTATCGATCTGCTCTGTTCATCCCCATCTTCTCAGCTCCCCTCTACCCAGCAGCCAGCTTTAGCACTTCTCTGTCTGCTGAGGAAGCTCATTCGACTCACTAAAATGGCCAAAAAAAAAAAAAAAAAAAAAAAAAAAAAAAAAAAAAGGGAAAAAAAAGCATTACCCTCCCCTTCCCAAAGAAAAACAAGATGATTTTTTTTTTTTTGGCAGCGATTAAGCTAGCTTCTCTCCTGGTCAGAGGGATGCCAGCACTGTCTGCAGGGTTGGCTGTTAGGTGGCTAAGGAAAGAAAGGTTCAGGCAGGGAAGTGCAGAGAGCAAGACTTCCCCCTTTTGGCAGCTGCAAGCTGTTAGTTCAGCCCACATTTGTAACTTTAATCCAAACCCTAAGTGAGTGAACTGAAAAAGCTGGTTTTCATGCAGTTCTGTCTTTCCCTATGAGGTGAAACTTTGTGCTTTGTCTTTGCATCTGTAGCAAGGGAATTGAAATTATCAGATTAGGTAAATCAGTAATTGACTCTTAAAAAATAATTTGGTACCCATATCTTATATTTCGTGTTTCTTTATACCTCTAAAAAGGGATCAACAGCAGTAATGCTAGCTGTATGTACTCTGTATTCCTAAGCACAAACTAATGTGCAAGTTCAACTAAGCACATATTTAAAACATTTTATAAAGAGTTCCCCCCCCTCCCCAAAAAATCAAAGGGATATTCATATGTGGTCCCTTCTATAAAGATAAATTCACATCTAGAGCTAGACATACATGTACACAGAAACTCAGGGTGACATGGACAGCTACACATGTGAAGTGGATCTTTCTGGTCTGACCTTTTCAACATTGTGTGTGAAAGCAAGACAGAGACTAATTGCAGCAAACCAGAAGCTATAGTAATTACTCTAATTCAGAAGTTACCAACCTTCTGAGAAGGGAAGACCAGGAATGGAATAGTGTTTAAATGCAGCCCATTTTGCTTTGTTCTTCAACACAGTCCCATTCAAAATACTTTGAAATTTATGAGTCTACTGAAAGTGAGGTCTCATAATGCACACAGCACGTTGCCAGTTAACTTGAATGAGCTTCTCCTCTGTTTTCTGTCTGATTACTATAATAGATTGCTTGAAAGGGGGCCCCTCCTTCTAAAACATATGTATTATGATGAAGTACAAAACTCGTCCATCAGGTATCCAGGTAGGTTTGTGCAGTTCACCCAAACATGTGCCCTCCAAAACGTGAGCTGGTGTCCCTTGAAACAATTTGTAGCGATGCATTTCTGCGGCGCTCTGGCCCCAGCCCTGCAGCAGCACGATTCTTTGTCAGCCTTCCAGTGCTTCCTAGTGCAGTTCAAGAGACAAATGCTCGCTTGTTTGTGGGACTGCAGTGCTTTGATCTCCACTTCCAGATGGAACTAGAAGTGCCGAGGCACGCAGAGAAAACAAAACCAAATTTTTGCAATCCACAAGAAAGATGCCTAAGAATAATAGAAATATATTTCTTTATGCTGGCTGTTTTTTTTGTTTTGTGGTTTGGTTTTTTTGTTGGTTTTTTTTTGTTTGTTTTTTTTTTTTGTGACAGCATCATAACCTCAATCAAGCAAAAATCTATAAAACACCAGACAGAAAATAAGGATTGCAGATATCTTTTTTTTATTTTAATCTTTTTGACATTTAGTTCTTCCAAAGACATAGACAGAGCTTCTTCTGATCTCAGTGATACAGGACTTGACTCTAAAAGTTCAAACCACAAACAATGAAGCTATTACTCCTATGATTCATCTGATCCTCCAGAGGAAAAAAAAAAGAGTACCCTGTTCCTATAGCTGCAATGCTTACTGTACTTATTTATGAACTGATATGCAGTACTGGAATATCCAGCATGTTTTATATGCAGATTAGCTCCATAGCACTGGCATATTGAAAGCATTCAGCTGTAAAAATTATTTAGAAATAATTTATGCAATCTTTTGCATGTTGATCTTTATTTCAGCTGCAGTGTTTGAAAGCTGTAGAGTTTTGTATACTCGTTTCAATTGATTTCTCAATATTAATTTCATTTACGGTATCTTACATTAGTCACCTTTATAAGTATGCAAAACTAGCTTGAGAAATGCATTTCTTCTCAATATCTTTTCATTGCATTCAGCTCAGAAGTACTGGAATTATTCTTCTCCTCATTAGAGCTATTCAAACCCTTTAAGAAATAGGGGCACTAACATTTTGACCTTCTTATGCAAATATTCTGATATTTCATCTGAAACTGACAGAAAAGTGAAAAAAAGTTGCATTTATAGGAAAAAGATTGCTTGATGCTTGACACTTATGAAATGTGTTCTTTTTGCTCTCCTTTAGTTCATTGGGAATGAGTTCCTGTCACCACCATGGTATAAATCCTATAGTTGCTTAATAACCTGCACAACATATACTGACCTCTACTTGTAGAGAAGAAATACAAAGTGTTTCATCTGAGAAGTTGCACCTTGACTTCACCGTGAGCTTAACCCTGAAGCAGATGGGAGAGAGCTCCAAGGCTCAGCACAGATTGGAATCGCTGGCTTGGGCTCCATAAGTGGCGCAGCCATCTGCTGACATCTCCTCCCACTGTGTCCTGGGTGCAGAGCTGCAGCCAGGGCAGATGTTTCCTGTAGTTGGATGCCCTTCGCATACTTAGAGAAGATCTCAGTTCTCCCCCCTTTCTTCTAGCTGCTGGAGCTGCAAGAGAAGCATTTCACTTCAGGAGGTTCCTATTCAGCTGTTCTGATTCCTGGGAGCTTTCCAGGCTTCCCCCACAGCCAATTTACCACTACTCTCCCCAGAGTACATCACCAAGGGCTGAGGAGACCAATCTTTCCCTGCTAAGGTCCTGTTGGACAAAAAGGACTTCATCAAAGAGATTAACTAGGATCACCCCTCTTCTTAACTTTATCACCAGCAGACAGCCAAGGACTAGATGAGGACTGAGCCTGCCTTTCTTTCCCAGGACACCCTGTGACCTGCCCTGGCCTTGAGACAGCAAAGGAGGACCAGCTGCACCAGTATGGTGCCCAGCCTTGTGTCCCATACCTGCATTGGCAGGGTTGTATGGCTTGGTGGCAAACTCCACCTCTTCTCCCCACACAGTCTGACTCGACATATCCTACCCTACAGATGGGAAGAAGGGGTCACTGAGGGCAAGAATATCAACTATGATATGTCTGTTCTCAGGACAGGAAGAGATATTCATTGTCCAACACTACTGGACTTTGCGATGAGGGTTTTCTTCCTCTTTTTTATTTTATTTTCTTAACAAAATTGCAAGCTCTCACTGTCCTGGTAAATTCCAGTTTTGAATGAACTATGAACTGTTTAAACACTGTTGTGTTAGACATACCGTAGATTTGAAGACCTGGTGATTGCAAGAGGATCTGATGTGATGTGCAACAAGTCCTTTGACTATTTCAAAGAGATAGTATTTGAAGCAAATCCACACATCCACACAGAGGCTATTAGGAAGCCAAAGAAACCTGTTAGGATCCAGGAGCAGGATATTTTAAAATGTAATCCAAGTTTCAGGCCCAGATCTTGCTAATTTAGTGTACTATGTGCTATAGTTCAGAAGCACCAAATATTGATGGAGAGTCACTCACCTTTGAATTGATTTTAAGGCAGTTTAGGAGTATAACTCTTCCTTATCACTTGCCCACATATGCTGGTAGACCAGGAGAATTATAGCAGTGTTACAAAAAACTACAGAGATGTCAACATAAATTCCTACAGGAGACCTATGGAGGAATGAAGTGACTATATTTTTGTATAATCACTTCTTTCCCAAATGAAAGTATTCTGTTTCTATCAATAAACCTGTGTTTCAAAAAATCTCCATCTAGTTCCCCTCTTTGAAATGAAGGTTTACACACTGTGATATTTAATATCACATTTATTCAAATGGTCAAAATTTTTCAGGCTATATAAATAATAGTCCCTTCATTTGGAATAATACACATGTTTAGAATTACTTTGAGGATTTTTATTTCATCTCTTGGTTATTTTCTCAAGGGAAAATAATAAAAATGGGGGAGTTAGAAATCCTAAGATAAATTCTTTCATAAAAACAAGACCATACATTTTCCTCCAAGAATTTTAAACAGTGGGGTTTTTTGCTTTTGTTTACTTCCTATCACAGTGACCCTAATGACGGAGAATGATGATTCTTTTATTAAATGAAAGTAACTTACTTTAGCATTGCCACTATCACTTTAAGATTTATGTCCATAGTTGTCTACCTAACTACTGTTCTTTGTAACTGAGAGATGCAAAAATACAAATGCTACACATGGCAGTGATAGAAGTAAATTAGTTTTTTTCTCAATTATTTTTTCCTCATATCAGTCTGCATTGAAAACAGTGCTCTCTATGCTCTGTGCTTTATTCCAGGGGGACGTATTTATGATTACACTGAGAAGGAGCCTCTATAAACCACAAACATTTGCCAGCTTTGCCAGCACATCATTATTGCACCACTCAGTATGCTTGAATTTTCTTCTGCTTTATGCAAACAAAATTCACACTCAATGGGAAAAAAGTACATGACCAAGAGATGATTTAAATCCCTCTTAGACTCAAACCCTACATCCCGTAATTGTAGAGTTTCAGATGTGCATATTTCTCTGATGTCTATGTCTTAGTTTCAGCTGATACAGGAGCAGTGTTGGGGAAGATTTTACTTTTTGTCTGCCCTGACTTGACGTGGTAGGTCAAACTCAGTGGAGCTACTTGATCTGCCAGCAGTCAGCTACTTCCCATATTCAAGTGACCTTTATTAAACTGTAGCTGAAGATGAACACAAAATACATGAGAATTATACACATGGGCCTGGTTAAAAAACCTGTTATAATTCAACCACTGAACAACCAAGCACAACAAGAATAAATGTGCAGCAGTGCAAACATGCATGTAAGCATGTCAAATTAGAAAAACATTAAAATTATCATTAATGCCCCTTAACCAATGCCTTACTAGAGCAAAGCATTGTTATCTAAGATCTATGATATATACAAGAAGTATAACAAAATTTCAAATGAAAATAAAGTCCAGACCATCTTTTTATTATCATTTCTTTCCTTCCTCTGAGTACATAAAACAGACCATTTGTTAAAACTGAAATCACAAAGTCTGATCACAATTATCTTAAATGTGTTACTTATTAATATGCAAGACTCTGTGTGGATGTTGTCTCTGGAAATGCTCTTTTCAGATCTGGAAGGAAGCTGTGCATTCCAACTCCCTGCAGCCCTTCTTGGGAGGCATGAGATTTTTACTTGTCCTAGCAAGCTGGATGGTATTGTCCATTCCAGTTATTCCAGCTAGTTCGTGCCACCCTTGATGGGTTGCAAAAACTGTGAGAAAGAATACAAAGCAGTGTGGATATTTGAGGCACAGGAGTAAGGTGATAATGGCTTTGTCTGCTTGTGCACAGACTTATGTAGGAGTGCTTCATTCTTCCACATGGACATCTGTCAGAACTCAGCCCTGATGTGAGGGTTTTCAGGTTACAGAATTCAGCTAGTCCAAAGGATGGTGTGGGAACAATTGCTCTGCTATATCTTTCATGTTTATGGAAGCAAAAAGGCCAGGTGAAGCCAACTTCTGATTCATCTGACTGCCAGGATCTCTCAAAGCCTATCCCTTTTGCTCACATAATTCTGGCTAGTGATTCATTAAAGTTAGTCCTATTAATGCTCATAAACATATTTTGGGAATGCTGACAACTTTCTTCTGGAATGGTGGTTTGAGAATAGTCTTCTTCCCATTCCAACCACCAGCAATGATGCAATCAGGGTAGGACCAGGTGGTGTCACATGCTGGAAACCTAATGTGCATTGCAAATGATAACATCCACAAGTGGGTGAGAAACTTTTCTGCCCCAACTTGTGGACCCTTGGGAGCTTCCTGCTTTTGATCTATGAAAATCAGCTAGCTGTGAGAACTCTTGTTTTTTTAAGATAGTTTTTAGTGAGCTCAGATGAAAACCAAATGAACAACAATCAAAAAATCTATGTTTTCCCTTCACACAACACCCCCTGATATTTAGCCAGTTTTTGTCCTTGAAACTGAAGATCCAGGTGTTAGGGGTAGTAGGTGAAAGAATTCCCCTGTGGTATTTTCAGTGCTATCTATTGGGAAGAATACATACAGGGATGTCTTCAAATTGAGCAGGGGTTCCCAAAGATATAGATTCAATAACTAAAGTTATTTCAGCTACTAATTTCCAATTATTTCAGCAGAGTTAGAGTCTTCAAGGGTGGAAATTCTGTAGAACCAAATGAGGAAGTGCCCATAGGTGCAATCCCTTCCCAGCAGTGCTCTTAGTCTCTTTCCTCTTCTGGTACAGGGAAGGCAAATGTTCCCGAATTCCTTCTCTGGGGACACTGTGACACTTCACGCAATACTGCATCAATCAGCCTATTCAGCATGCACAAAGAGGAAAGATCTTTGGGCAATTCACTGTGAATGGATGGCAATGAGACTGAAATCCTCTAAGCCTCCTTAGTTTCCCATCCCTACATTGGTCAGGCATAATACACTGCAGCCCACAGATTTCTTATCATGCATTCAGCATTCACATACCCATAATTACTATTTTTTGCATTAAGTTGTTATTGGGAAATATTAATTTTGTAAAGAAATTTGAAACCCACTTCTTTTCTTCTTACAAGTACAGGCATATGTTTTTCTTTCCATCATTGAAACATTCAGGAGAGTCTAAATTGTGCTAACAACAGAGTAACTTTCCCATACCTTGTGGAAGAGAAAATGTTATGTCTTTGGAGGAACGAAGACAAAACAGAGGAGCAGCTGTTTCATACATGTAGGTACTGAACTAGGTCAGGGCCACTGAATGATGATGACAAATGATATTTAGTGAGGCAGCATCTTGAAAGCGAATTTTTGGAACTGTAAATTGTTTGTATTAAGGTATTTCAGAGAAACTTGGTTGTTTTATTTATTAAAGATACCTAAGGGCACCTGGTTTTTAAAAGATCCTTATTCAATAACTTAGAAATCAAATATGTTTTGGGCTATCCAGCCTTTTTAAACTTCTAAAACTGCTGGTCATTTTTGCATCTAAAATTAAGAATATGGTATTCAGAGGTAGAAGCACAAATCAACTAATTAATTTCATTTATTCAAAACTTTATTAATTACTTTCATTTAATGCATTGGAAATTTAATTATTTGCTTCAAAAATCATTAAATCCTATTAATATAAAATTGAATAAGTAAAAGCAGACATAAGATTTAAGCCAAAGCAGTTGTGTTTGGAAATGTTGATGTCATTGGAAACTGCACAGGTTGTTGCAACACGGAACAAAAAAAACCAACACGGATTTGATCTTGTACATAAACCTCCTATGAACTTCAGAGATTAATTTGGTTACCTAATTGCAAAGGATAGGTCTTCAGGTCTGTTTTTCAAAACATGGTGGGGAGAGGGGATATCTACTTGTCTCTAAGATACAAATATATAACAACTGAGTTTTTTTTCATTTAAAACTAGAGAAATCAAGTATCTGATGTTCTTTGTGTTCACAACTGCATAGAAAATCTCATTAAATATTACTCATTTGGACATTGTTTATTTCCTTGGAGACAGCATCAAATCCTAAAGTACAATTGAAATCAATGACAAAACCTTCATCAACTTCCAGGAAAAGCAGTTCGAGTCTATAGTGAGGTAACGAGTTTTTCATTAAAAAAAAAAAAACAAAAAACATAACCAACACAAAACTCATTTTTCAAAGTCTCAAAAATTTAGTCCACTAGGACATTTGAGTATTTCTGTGTTTCTACTCTACCTTTGACAGATAAATCAACTAACTCACATAGATTTTAGTTTTGAAGGAGAGTGGTAATTGAGTAATTGCTAGAAGGACAGCAACAACACAAGACATACATGAAGACTTTGATCTGAAAGAAGGATTCTGTCACAAGAAAGAGATACTTCTGATATCATCTTGGGTTTACTGGGGGGATGAGAGGGGGTGGTGGTGTACACACAACTTGCATTTTTGTCCTGGACAAAATAGAAAGAAGTGTAAAGATGAAAATATTTAGCTCATCTGCTGAGCTCGCTAATTTGGGAAAGACCAGGGAAGCAAGCCATAAGAACTTGTGGACGTGACATTGCAACAGAATGAAGTTTGGCACAGGGAATTGTGGGAGCTGCCATCATGAACTCATCTCATAATTGAAGTGTTTGTCAACCGGAAACGATCACTGAGATGAAAAGATCTGGGTCTTCAAGTTAATGTCAGTGTGACAATGAACTTACAAAGAGATGCTTCTATAAAAAAAGATATGTGATATTAAGATGTACAAGGGTATTACCTTGCACAATTCCCTTGTAGAAGACTGGCACAGTGTGAAATAAAGCAATCAGTTCTCTATTTGAGAACGATGAGTTTGAATTTGAATCAACATAGTGAAGAAATAATGAAAGACTGCTGAAAATAAAAAAGGTGATTAAAAGAGTTTTACATTCTCATGTTAAGCAAATCTAAGGCCTGGACAGAAAATATCATTTTTTAATAGATACCACTGACAGAAAAAGAAGCCATGAATGAATTTAGGATGCAGATGAGATTTCTTATCCTTCCAGCATTAAGTTTTTGGAACTACTTTTTTTTAGATTAGTCGTTATAAATTTGTGCAAGAATTGCATGACAGATCACAAGTAACATAAAGGAATGGGTCTCATCGACACAGAATGTTCCTTTCCTGGGAGCCTGTGTTGCTTGGTTTTAAAAACACGATTACAGCAAGTGCTGGGGGAAAAAAAACCAAAACAAACCAACCAAAAAAACCCCCAAACAAAACCAAAATCCAAAATCCTTCTGCAAATAAGTGTAAAATTCACTAAGCAGCCAACAATTGTCCTCGAGCAATAGCTAATTTTATTGTTCAAAATAAGAATATTTTCTTCAGATTGTACATAAGAATTTGCATGAATAATAATCTGATAATAATTTCAAAGAAGATACATAGATTAACATAAATTTTTAAATTTATTTAGGTTTCAACATAGCACCACCTATTGGAATAAAAATAGTAGCAATGAGTCTGAAACAGTGGAAACATAGCTAGAGTCAACTATGATTAATTTATAAGCTTACAGTGTGGGGGGCTCTGTAACTCTCTCTCCCTTGCATACTATCCCTGCTAATAGAGCGTAGATGAGGTAAAGTTTTTCTTTGAGTCATTAGACATAACTTGGCACAAAGTGAAGATATTTACGCAGAGTTGAAGGAGATAATATATTTCCTAGGAAAGAGAGCATTGTGCATGACAATTTAAATAAGCTGCAGATAGATAGATACAAATGATAAAAAGTAGGTGCTAGGCCTATTATTGGAGAACATATCAGCCACTTTAAAATACACTTCGCTTTGTGTAATCACCACATTATTGCTATTCCAAATGAGGCATGCAGGTGTAAAACTGGAATAGCGCAATCCCTTCTGCTTGTTAATGAGGAGATTATAATGCGTTGCAGGGCAGAGTTTCAGGTGAGCAGAAAGCACAGACACTGAGCAACATTCAGAGGGCAAGATGGGGCATGTGTGGTTCAAAGACATGTTCTTGGGGATTTCTCTCTTTTGAGTATCCTCTGTCCTCCTTCCTTGAGGAAAAAGAGAAGTCCTCCAACTTCCTATTCCTAGGATTTTTTTCTTCTCACAGCTCTAGAAAACAAGTTACAGGGAAAATAGCTGTTTTGCATGGACATTACACTGGCAAAGTTTGAAATACCACTGTCCTCATACCCACTCCCTGTGGCTGCTTTCCTAGTCAACCTGTGGCTGCAAAAGCAAACCAGAGAACAGTGTTGTAAGATGTGATGGGCAAAAAAAAAATAAAGGGCCAATCTGTGTCTCCCTGAAATGCTAGGACAGAGAATGGTAATGTAAAAAATATTTTAAGGTTCCTTTGGAGGAAACAGCTTGCCCTCAGTTGGCAGGGAGCGCTCAGAAATGCTGCCTGCCCCCAGCTTTCATGGTGATGGAGAAAATTGAACATTGCTGAGCTGGTTTGTGGCCTCATCACAGTGGCCTACCCTGTTAGGGGCACACACTGGTGTGCTTGTGTCAGGCCAGGAAAGCAGTAGTTCTGGATCAAGCAGCAGGAGCTTCCTCAAGCAGGATGCACACAGAGGGCAGCAGTGACAGCCATACAGAGCTGCCATGGGGCACAGAGCACTGACTGATAGAATCACAGAATGGCTGGAAGGGACCTTAAGAATCTTCTAGTTCCAACCCTCCTGCCACGGGCAAGGACACGGCCCACTAGAGCAGATTGCCCAAAATTCCATACAGTCTGGCCTTGAATGCTTCCAGGGATAGGATACCCACAATTTCTCTGATGCCAGGCAGAGACAAACAGCTCAGACCTCCCTTCATCCCTCAATAAAATAGTTTTTTTTTATTTCCCACAAAAGTGCCAGGACAGATGCCACTAAAAAAAAAAAGTGCTGGGCAGAGTGGGGGTTGGAAGGATGATTTTATAGCAGTAAACTGTCACATTTACTGCTGGCCAAAGGACCTTTCAGGATTCCCAGCCACAAACCTGGGCTTGCCAGGAAAACACAACCTAGTGCCAACTCTCCTTACTATTATTGCACCCTCAGCTGGATGAGCTGATAGGACTTGGATAGGATTTTGGATAGGATTACTACCACCTGGCACTGACCACCTCACAGTTGTCCTATGTTGCTTACAGCTTAGGATGTCTCTGGAAGCACTGAGATGAGACTGCTCTTTCCAGGGTAAGACTGATGCTACAGCTGCTTAAAAAAATAGAGGAATCGTCATTTGCGTGCCTTCCCCTCTTTCTTGAGCTAGCCTCAAGTTAGCTGAATCCCAATGAGGAAACATAATAATCTTATAATTTTAATGCTGAAGATCCTCAGATTTTAATTACTTTCTACAAAATAAAGGCTGGTACACCCACCACTGTAGCAGAGGGTAAGCATAAACAATTACAAGCACCACACTCCCATTTAGCAAGAACATCCATGTCAAATAAGAGTACTCTTTTGAAATTCATGGACATGGAAGCAACAGTGTTCAAGAACAAAAGCAGAACCCTTGCATTTCTGTAGTATCACTTTACTATAGAAAATGGATATAAATTTATGAATGACACTAATTAGAAGATACCAATGCATCATTTAGTGCAAATTTACACTTTTTTTTTTGTTTGTTTAAGGTTTGACATTTGAAAGTCTTGCATGATACTTACAGTCAAAAAGCCACATTTTGTAAATATTTTTCTTCTGATTTAGTTGTTTGAAATCTTCACTTGCCCTCTGTTCTCACCCCCAGACAGAGTTTACACAACTAGAAGGAGGTTTCAAATGTGTGATTTTTTTTTTTTTTTTTAAAGAGACAAGAGCCAAGCACAAAACTAATAACAACATGTGGGGTTTCAGAGTATGAGGTTCAAAGATGTCTTATTTTGGAAGCCTTAGTCATCAACTTCTCACTGTTTTGCTGCAGGACATGAGCTCAAAAGAAAAACCTGGAATACTTTACAAATAGTGATAAAATTGGGACTGAGGGAAATTGTACTCTTTTTAAAAACCTTTAAACATCCTTTATATCCATAAACCTATACTTCTTTCTCCTTTTCCACCCCACGAACAGCAATATGTTTCCAAATGGCCACCAAGGAGCTTTCAAGGGAAATATAATTCTGATTGCGATTCTTCTGTGGTCTACCATTACTTCAAATTTATTCATTTGTTTCCCTATAGAAACAAAATAAAAAAATGAAGATGGCAAATACATTTTCATGTACAAATAATAAGCATGATGAATTTTTGTTGTATTTGCATTGGTTAGTTGTGACTTAGACTTGTTTTTAAAACCTTTATCATTGTGTCTCCAAGCATTTCCATCTTCTTATGCAAACCTCAAGATCAATGTCAGTGTATAGTAGTGCATTTGCACTAACTCAGACTAAAAATGAACCTTCTTTTATTTCTTTTTATTCCTCTCATACATTTTCCAAAGTATTTGAAATAAATATTCCCCAGAAATATACTTTGCCATTTACTGTAGTGTGACAGGTAGACTTAAGCTGTATGTCTGCCTTTATTTTTGTAATGAGTGATTTCAGCAGATGTAAATTGAGTTTCAGCTCACCCTTTTAGAAAGACACATAGTTTATGCTACAATATGCTTGAAAAACATTATAGTATTCTTACACGTCTGTGTAGACAATTTGCAGTTGTTGATGTGCATTGATCTGACAAAAGTATATAAAAAAATGTCTGCAGACTCCTGAAAAATCCTTTGCTGCAATGCTACAGCACTACATGCTGTTAACCATGAATTCGTAGAATAGAGAACATATCTGTATGTTTGCACCCTGACATCTGAAAACCTACTCTTTCATCCTCCTGATCTGAAGAACCACCACATTTTGTGATGTATTTTTACACTCAGCTGGATTCTTTGGATCGTTACACTCCAAAATACTTTTTCAAATTTTTTTTCCCTCTACTGGTTGAAAAAAAAAATCCCATACCTTTTTCCCCTAATTTCTATCTGTAGAATTTTGAGGGTAACTTCATGAATTCAGAAAAGTTACCCAACTAGAAATACAGCCTGACTTTTAAATGGACTGAATATTAGCCACTCCCACTAGCCACTCCTACATCATGGATGTTGGTGAGTACTCGAACTTTTTACAAATTGCGCCATTAGCAGTAAAAGTCATAGGCAGTCTGAGTTAAAATTGACACAAATCCTTACTTTGAAAGACCCAACAAATCACTAACAATTTCTAAGTTCGAATCATTGCACTTTCTAAGAGAGACAGAGAAGAGGGAAGCAAATGGTTGATTTTCCAGCTGCAAAAACCTCTAGTCACCTCAGCAGGAAAATCCTGGCTATGGGATGTTATCCTGTGTTACTGAGTTATAGCACTGCTAGTGTTGCTTAAAGACTTTTCCAGAGCTGTAAGAAATCACTGCACCATGAGAGCTGTTAACTTTATTTCTGACCTTCAAATTATTTTTGAAATGTTTTCTTTGAAACTACATTCACTTGTGAGCATGTTGTATTTGCAGTGTGTATGTATGTATGTATCATTGAAACAGGTGCCCAGAGACACTGTGGAGTCTTCAGCCTCAGAAATGTTTACAGCTCAGCTGGCCAAGACCCTGAGCAAGCCAACACAGCTGCAAAGTTGACCCTGTTCTGAGGGGGGGCTGGGGCCAGATGCCCTCCAGACAGCCCCTGCAGACAGAATATATTATTGGATGATTCTGTTGTTCACTGTCATGGTAGCAAACAATGCAGGTGCTTCCTTTCTCTGCAATGTATTTAATATTTTTCTCATTATGTTATTACCAAATCCCGGTGTAATGAGATTTCAATGCTTTTTAGTATTTTAAGTAGGTACAGGAAATAGAGGGGATCATTTGTTAAGAAGCAAGTAATATCATCCTTAATTAACTTTGTATACGATTTACATGCTAATTTGATTTAAATGTTTTTAAATACAAGCAAAATATGAATTGAAATGACAAAGTACTGGGTGGAGCTGGTTGCATTCTTCATCAGATCAGAGAGTATACCTATCAGTTCCCATAATAGTTTTACATTGGATAAATTAAACATTGCTATTGCTCAGCTTTTACTACAGCAGGTAATTGCCAAAGTTCATTTCTAGTCCCAATGTTTTTTGTCTGGCATACAGTCTGATAGAAACTGAAAGCTCCTGGGCAGTCCAATGAACAAGACATGAGAGTCAAAGGCTTTGGTGTGTTTGTATCTCCGCCACTGAATAAGCTCATTCTTAAACCAGGCTGGGGCCCAATCCAAGGTTTATTATAACCAGGAGGAAGCTTTGTATTGACTTCAGTGGACTTTGTCCTAGTGTCCACTCATCTCAGTTCTGTTTCTGAAAGTCTCATGCAAATGAAAATGTCCATTTTTAATGTTTAAGATAATATGAAGTGCTTGGTGCAGCCTCAGTGAGGATGAGGAATAGGGTTGCATAAAAGAACAGTGATCCCTACTCATGCATTGTGCAATATGTCTCATGCATTGTGCTATATGTTATGTCTAAGTGATGGGGAGAGAGGGAGAACTTTTTCTCTCCAGGTAAGTTTTCTCATTAAATACTAACCATTTCGCTTCAGAAGGCTCTCATGAACATTAATTGTTTACTGTTATGCTTGTTGTTGTATTAATTGCTGTTTATTACCATACTATCTTAGTAATGCCTTCAGCAAGACTTTCTAATTCAGGGAAATGGGAAAATGATGTTCAGTTCCTACCTGTAGGAGCAGGATTACTTCTTAGTTGTTAGCTGCATTTAAACACCTTCATTATGCTAAAGTCTCAGAGACTTATAATTCCACCTGTCTTGCAGACAGGAAAGCATTCATGTTTTGCTTTGGGATGGGTTAGTTTTGGTTGCTGCTTTTGTAAGAACTCAGTGTTAATAAAATTCACCTTGAAGGTCAGGAAGTCCTCCTGCAGGCAGATGGAATTTAAAGATTATCCAGAAACACCATCCAAAACTGCCTGTATCTGGCAGGGATGTTGATCATGGTGGGAAAAGAAGATACTGTTTATATCTTCCTTGCTGCAAGGGCATAAATTATGGGATGTATACAAACCAAACCTCAATTTCTGCACATCTCTTGCAGGAGGTCTGTGTTTATAAACACATAAACCATCTGTTAAGTGTTTGAAAATTAACCACCTGTTTTTTTATAGTACAATTTAATATCTAGTTTCAAAAAAGCCTGTGAGATCTAACAAAGTTGCACAGGCTGTTGCTTGACTCTTTGCAAGACATGCAAAATAATCACATAATCACAGAAAATGCCTGCAAATGCAGACTGCAGTTTCCCGTTTCAGTTGAATTCTTATATTGAAGTAATTAACTGCACCTTTGCAATGAAAACTTTGCAAACACTTCAACTTTTTCAAGTCTTGTATCAATTTATGTGATGTGTGTATCTTCATTGAGGAATAACTGTACATAAAAGAATATCAGTTTTACAAATAAGTAAATATGTAATGTACTCTAGATATATCATAAATGTCAAGCTGACATATCTGCTTTTTTCATTCACAGAAAACATCTCTAAGTCACTTTTTATGTCAGTAAACCCTTTCCAGCACTAAGCTGGTTACTAGCTTTCCATATAAGACACTGTTTGGCTTGGTAAGGTGGTTTGGCCTCACAATTGATAGAGACACTCAGAAAACCAAGATAATTCAATCTCCAAACTCTGAAGAGGTCAAAATAGATTTTGATATCCTCAGTTAGGACAGCTGGACATAACAAAATCTCACAAGAGCATCTATTTGCATTGTTAATTGCCTAAATACATTCTCCAGATTGGCCTTAAATCAACAAATAGATTGTGCGGCAAAATCATTCTAAGTCTTTTTTTCAGAGTGAAATCAGCCATGAAAATTCTGGCACATTTCTAAATATGTTCCATTACATTCTTTTTGTAGCAATAAGTCTAATTTTAACAGGTGCCATTAAAGCTTGTGCTGTTTTATGAGGAACATTTTGGTCAGCTTCACTGAAAATTCATGACTCACCAAGAGTCTGTCAGTCTTTCAGGGTATTTGCTCTCTGATGGAATGGAAACAACCTCTTTATCAGTGAGTACACCCTGCAGACATATAACAGAATTAAATGAAAAAACCCATTTCATTTGAGAATCCAAAGTAAAATTTTCTTATTACTTAGCTTATTATTACTTTATCCAGGCAATGCAACAAAAATGCGTCATCATCCAGCTGCACCAGAACTTTCCTAATAAATGGCTGTAACTGCCTGAGGGTGCATGCAAGGAATTTGGTCCTGTTCCCACTGAAATCCAGGGGAGTTTTGCTACTGACTACAACAAAGTATCTTGTCTCTGCCTGAACTTAATAAATGTGTCATTTCCATGAATAGCATACACCATGGTTTATGATGATTATTTGGTTTAGTCATATTTGATTATTGGTAATTTGAAACTTACATGTTAGACATTGGGATACAGTTTTTGCTCTGAACTAGGTACTGTGTGTTGCCAGAGTAAGAGAAATAGGCAAGATAGTGGCACATTTGGGACAACTAAGAATTCACCTACCAAAGAGGATTTCCCAGCTGGTGAAGGGAAAAATAGCTAATTCTTATGTCTCACAAGCATAAAGCCCAGGACATGGTCTTACAAAGCCAAAATCCAGGTGGTTCAACTGATTTTTAACTTTTAAATGGCCATAAGAAGAATTGCAGCCAGTGTAGAGCAGAGTTTTGAGGTCTGCACGTGTCAGAGTCAGCACTGCAGAAACAGAAAGCTTTTATCTGTCTTGTTATCTGTTATCTCTGTCTTTGACTGAGTTGTTGGCTCCTGAGTTTGAACACCAATATATGAATTCTTCACCTTATTAAGAGAAAATGCCTTTTGCATAATCTCTGTAATGCTTTATACAGATGAGCCTCTCTGACTTCTCAGGGAACATCCCCTGATTTTCCATGCAACAAGGAGCAAGGACGTTTTCTGGTCCTTTCCTGATGAACTAGAGAAAAGCTTGTCTGTCTGGCACGCAGAGAAGGGGCACTTGAAGACTGGAGATACTCAAATATTTTAGCCTAGGTGTTGGAATAAGAAAGGTTGAAGAGAAAGGAATGTCAATAACTTGTATTGTTTCATTGAAGACCTTAGGCACAGAGCTACAAGCCACAGTGCCTTTGTGATGTGCTCCTTATTGGTGCCTACTTCCATTCAACATCTTTTAGCCCATGGGTGCTTTTGTCAGGTTACCTCTTGCCACTTACAACAACAGTGCTCTCTCTCCCAATGACTTACAACTCCTTCAAATCACTCTTAAGTGTTAGTAAATTCTGTGATGGTGATCATGGCTCTGAGCAGTGGGAGGAGGCTGTCCAGAGTGGGAAGGTGATAAAGAGGAGCATGCACAGTAGGACCACAGCAGGAACAAGCACAGGCTCCTCTTCCCTTCCTTGTGTTCCACTGGTGCATGACCCTGCTCACATGGCTCCCGAGTGCTCCCCTATACCCTGGTACTTGGAGACAATCTCAGCATTGCAGAAGTTGGCCCACTGACTGAGGGATAATTGTGTTTCTGTTCTTATTCATTTGTCACTACGGGGAGATTTTCTTATTCTCAGGAAATTGTGCTTCCTACTTAAGAAAGAACATGGACGTTGGTCAGCCACATTGATGTGCCCACTATGATTTAGGGAAGCAAAGCAAAAAACATTGGCTTCTGGAGCATCAGTCCACCTTGCTGACGCACACTACAGGAGTTCCCATGAAGCCCTGCAACACTATCCTTGTATCCAGGGTTTTCAGGATGAGGGAACATTCTTGTGAGTTCAAAACCTGCCAGCTGTCAATATAACTTAGAGTACTTAGCAGAAAACTTCAACAGATAAAATCAAAAATAAATTATCTGCTTCAACTTCACTGCCTGTGCAGCACCACCAGTTCCTTGGCTTCTGTTTCACTGTCCCTTTACAGAAGTCTGCTCACTCTCATGAACATGTGTTTCTAATCAGAAAATGCTCAAGGAAAAACCACCTGCCTACAAAGGATACTTTTTTTCCCAGTCTGAGTGGGCGTCTTACAGACAGGTTTTAGTACACAGCAAAAAACAAGCAGAACAATGATCTGAAAGGGCAGCTTTCTTCTAATGAAAGCCTACAATGTTATCTGACATGTTTGTAACTCGGAGAGTTAGAAAACTAGGAGAGAAGGCATTTCCTAATGATTATTCCCAGTGAAAATATCATGAATAAATAACTTAATGGGAGAACACAGTAATAAGAAACTTGACCTTTGCTTTGGGGCTTTAGTTTACTTTGGCTTGTCTAACCAAGATACTTTTTTTGTTAAGCAAAAAAGTCTGAATGTACTCAAACAGGGAAATAAAAGTTTTTCATCACTCCTGATTTTCAGAGTTTTCTGAGCCATCACTAAACAATAAGCAGTTTAAAAAATCAATGCTGTTGTTTCTAGAACTCTTTAAAAGTAAACCACAGAGATTGTTGGACAAGGAAGGTAACCATCTTTGTGGCTTATTACATTAATGTCAGATAACCAAGATGTTAAAATCCTCTAAATGGGGATCTCAAAGAGTAGGAGCCCATTCCCTTGCATTTGAGGCTTGACCTAAAATGGACTTGGTTTAACGATTTCTGTTGACTTAAGTGGACACTGGGTCAATCTGATCTGCTCTAGTATTTTCAATTTCACACAGTCATGCCTTTAAGAATAATGTGATTGCACTGTGAGAATGATGGAAGCTTTACTTGGCTTGACCATCAGTGTAAAAAAAAAAGTTGAGGCCAGTTAGATCCAGTAAGGACTTGGCACCGTATGTTTAAGAGCAAAATAAATAAATAAGCAAAACCGCTAAGAAAAGGCTTTGTAATCTGTAGGAAAAAACCTTGCTGTGATGGTCAATGACACAGTGTTAGATATCTATACCAACGCTAATCAGCACCTAAATAAATAAGCACATGGGAAAACAGTCCCTTCTCTCACAGCCTGTTCTCTCACAGGTTCTCACTGTATGTTTTTTACTTCTAACAACAGAAATTGGGGATGAAAATTTCTTCCAGTCCAAAGAGAATCTAGGGAACTCATCATCCAGAAACGAGAGAGGCCTCTGCAGTCTGAGCCTGCACTAGGCAGCCGCAGAGAACTCTCGTTGCTCTTCAGGCAACGTGCCACGTGAGAGGCCAGCAAGAGACCCAGCAGCAAGGCCGTGTGTGCTGCTGCTGCCAGACATCAGCCTGCAAGCTGCCGGCTCAGGATCCTGCAGCTGCCACGCACATCCTGCGTGTGCGCAGAGGTGGCTGAGGGTCACGCTCGCAGCCAAGTGAGTGTGGGAGGAAGGCGAGGAGTGACATTACCTTCAGACCGCCAGCAATAGGAGGGGGCGGCTGCAAAGCAGTGGCTCGTTCTCACACATGCACCACATGCACACACATACTTAGGAGCCAAATTGCTTTCTAACAGCTCTGCTATGCAGTAGATAAAAAAATCCATGGCTTAGGAAAACATCCCTCTCTGTGCAGAACTTCACTGTTTTTACAATAATGTTACCTTATGCAATTCTTGCTGATGGGAAGTCTATTAAATAAAGTTCAAGACCTGGGGATGCAAAATAAAACAGAAGGCTGAGCAGAACCATGTAATCACCAAGTCCTAGTGCTCTGTGGCCTTTTCAATGAAGAGGAAAAAAGCAATCCAAACACTAAAAGAGTTATATCTTTAAAAGTTTTTAAAGGTCCATTATTCATTTACAAAACTGGTATCTGTTCTGCACTTCTCTCTTTTCAAAAGTTTAACACACACACCTTTCTTACTACACTTGCAGACCTTAGATAATGGGATAACAAAAAAAAAATAGCTCCAAAACCAATAACAATCCTAATCCAGTGGCTGTCTGTGAGCGTCCATCCAACTGTTCTGAAAAGATGGAATTTAAACAGGCTCTTGGGGGTTCATGTGAGTCATGCGGTGACCACCAGAGTCCTCAAGAACTTCCAATCTAGCTCTTCTACATGCAGGAAAAGGCAAGCAAATAATGTGCAGGGGCACGCATACAAACATGTTTGCTTCCTAATCACCCACACAGTAGGGATAAGCAGATCAAGCAATAATTTATAAATGAAAAATGATGTGTACTTAATGATGTACAAAATCTCAAGTAGCTTAAAAGTTTGTTTGGAACCAGCTGGGACTTCCTGTTCATCCAGGTCTTATCTGAGCAAATCAGATCTCTCAACTTCAAGAAAACAGGGCTGGAAAGGTAAAGGTGATTGTCTAGTCACAATACTTCATGTTGGACCTGGTGACTTTATTTCAGACAGACATGGGGAGAAGAATTCCTATAAAGTAAATGAGACAAAAGGAAGAGATGGAAAATGTCTGTACTAAAAATGCTCTGAAAAGCCCACGCAATACATTTTGAGCACCTAAAGTCATCCAGCCACTTCTTGTTTACATCACTGATATATACTTCTAAATAACTAAATTTGCATTTGTTTGAGGGTAAAAGGTGAAATCTGCTGCCAGACACTGGAAATGATGGCATAAACGAGGTCTTTGAGTCCAGTTCTCTGTCTTTGGAGTGGCACTTGCAGCTTTGGATTTTGCAGTGTTGCTGGAATCAAAGTTTTCTGATGCTATTCTATGCTGACTGGATTAAGTATAAATGAGTATTTTTATCCCATCTTCTACATTTCAGAAAAATTTCAGCCAAAGCTCCTAACGTCCCTTTAATTGTATACTTTATGTCTTCTTCACAGGTTCTAATAGAGGTCAGCTCTGCTGCAGCTGGGAAATATAGGTGAAAGTAAATAAATTTATACTTAAGACTTGGCATCTTTCAGCAAATTTGTGTGTAGTTACTGTCTCTGCTTTTCACCAATAGCCATGGTGATGCCTCAGTGTCCATTTCTGACCATGCAGTACCATCTCCCTTCAGCCAGTAAAAACTGACCCAAGCTGAAGATTTATGCAAAGATTAACAGGCCATGCTTCTGATAATGTTACCAGGATTTTATTTCTTTCTTGACAGATACAGTGATAGTTATGTTAAACTATATATCCACTCCCAGCAATTTTTCTGTCCTTTGCTCCTAAATCTCCCAAATTCAATGCACTTGAAGTGTTTTTAAATTATTTACCTTAACCCAGGAGATAATATGATTTTCCCTCAGAAAGAGTGGTTGTCTTCAAGGTTTCTTCAGGAAGACTTCCTTATTTGGAAAGATTTCCGCAGCATTTACCTCAGGTATTTCACAAATAACATAGGCACTCTAAAATTTCCATATTGTTGTGATAACAGCAGTGGTTGATGGCACTCCAACAAATGTTTTGAAGGCTTTGGTCAAAGCCCAATGCTGCATCCAGACAGCTGCAACTGCTGGCTTTGAGTTTCACTAGCAAAACCCACAAGTGGTTTGTGATCTGTCCAAATAGTAAAGAGACTTCCCATGCAATTATGGAAGCACTTTAAAGTCCAATGATAAAAGTTAGACTTTCTGTCTCCAACTGGCAGTAAATCTATTGTGTCATTTGACTATTCTCGGGAGACTGTCACACTATGGGTCAGAATTATCCCTTCTCTTACATTACAGATAAATTGTTGCTCAAAACAAATAAGTAGCATGGAGGGCCGAGAAGCCCTAAAATACTTGGTTCTCTCTCTCAGTATCAGACACATCTATTTTTCTTAGCAAACTGTGTAAATAATTTGAAACTGCTAAAGGACAAAGAGAAAAAAAGTTGTTAAAAGGTAAATGAAGGCACACATGCTCTTAGATGTTATGTTCAGAAAAGTTGAATCCTTTCACTGTTGATCTTATGTCTTATGCAAGACAGACCCCTCTCTGTTCTGCTGCCGTCAAAATCCCTATCTGTAGTTTAAGTATGTGCTTTCTTTTGCAGAAGGCCTCAGTGATGCTGTGTTTGAAGTACCTTTGTTGGCTTATCAGTGTTACCTGTGCAAGAGGTGGGAATGTAAACAGCCCTTGCTAAATCACCTCTCTAGACAATTCTGAAAGATGATCAAAGTTCACTTTACCACTTACTACATCAACATAAACAAACTTTCTTGAATGTCTGAAACATATATTTCTTATAACCGTCTTCTAACTAACTCAATTGGCTAGTTCTCTCTCTGTACACCTAAGTTAATTATCTAACATTTAGACATTAGTCACTAGTTTTTAAATAGCCCCTTCAGATGTGGATAGTTTTGTCTGGCTTAATGAAAGAGGAGGTTCATTCAGAATATTACAATGGTGAAATGATGTTGGCCTATCATCTAGACTCTCTAATTTAACCTCAGGTTTTTCTCTGAGGATCGTAAGCACTCACTTTGTATTCATATGTTTTGGCCTAGATACAAATCTTGGTCTTTACAACTCATTAACTTCTTTCAACAACAGCATTATATCAGTCTTTAGTATCTGGTAGATTCTCCTTTAAAGATTTGCCTCAGTTTCCATTTCATTTTTCACATGCAACTTTCTGCCCAAGAAATTCACATTAATGTCTTGACCATAAGGACTAGAAAAAACTCTGGTCTATATATTCTTTAGGTTTTTGTCTTATTATATATTCTAAGGTATGTTTTAGTATTTATTTAATTTAGCTTTTTTTTTTGTCAATATTACAGTTGTGACCAGGATCAGCTGTGCTATGCACAGCTGATACATACACTTCATATATACAGATAAACAAATGTGAAATGGAAGTCTTTGTCTTCACATCTTGAGTATATAATTATTTATCTATGTCACTAGTTGGCAAGATTCTGCTTTCTTTCCTTTCAGGCATATATGTCATTCCGCAGGATACAAAAGTTCTTTACTCTTTCTTTTTCATACTATTTTTTGGTCTCTATATCATTGATTTGAGAAGATGACTGATGAACTGCTTTGCATTTTCTGGCTTAATGCCTAATCTTGCAGCGTTTCTTGCAAGAGACCACTTAAAATATACATACTCATCTAGAGTTGAGCTAGCTCTTCCAGAGCAGAAAAATTCTTTGTGAGCTTGAGACTCTTCCAGCATGCTTTGTATTTTGTTTACTGGGGCAGTTTCTTTTCACCTTGGTCCCAAGCACAAGTACTGCAGCATTCCTCACTTCTCCTTCTATCACTAATGCTAATTCCATTACTTAGGGCAATGTTAAATTCACTTCTGCTTAACTTTGAAAGCTGTCATTATTAATAAGAAGCAATCTGTCCCACAGCATATCATTAAAGATATTTTCAGAAAAGCAATACATAAGATTTGTTGCATACATATAGATTCCTTTTGCATCATGATACAAATCTGAAATATGAATAATTTTCCAATAGCTACATGGAAATGGTACATAGCTTTCTGTTAAGTTATACAAGTCTTCAGAAATCCTTCTCATCTCTAAGAAATTATGTAAGTGGACAGGGACTTTGCAGATAAGTAGCCCTGAGGGAGTAATTTGTTACTCCTGTCTACCATGTCCATCACAAAAAATCAGTGCCTACATTTTAAAATGAAATTGCAATTTTCACTGGCTGCACTGACTTCCTTAATTTGTCATAAATTTTAATGATTTTTAAGTGTTCCTTGTCAGCAATGTTGTTAACTCTCTACCAGGATATTGCAAGCTGGAAACGGCTGCCTAATCTAAGTATGACATGACTGGAATGGGAGTGGGGGGAAGATCACTACCACTTAATGACTGGGAGTACGATTTTCATATCTTATGCTTGCTGAATTCTAAAGTGAGACTGCTCATGAGGCAGATGACTGCTTTATATGAAAAACAAGCTTGCACAGTAGTCTTCCATCTTAATTTGGACTAAATCATCTGTTCAGAGATTATGAATGCTATAAACAGCATGATTTCAAACTTAAATGAAAAAGGTTTCACACAGCAGGTTTCTTTTTTCACATGCTTGTACCAGAGATTTTTTTGTAGGTGTTTTAGATTCAAAACAAATACCTGCAGGCAATTGTTAAAAATTAAATGTAGTTTGTGTCCATATTTATGTGCATTTGAAGACAGCTGTCCACTGCTGTGTGGAAATAGGACCAGTGACCAGCTGCCAATACTTTATTTCTTCTTCACAACTCCAAATTTCCCTCAAGGTCAAAAATCCTGGGAATAGAGGAAATGACCTCAGAATTTATTTAAACATTTCTCTACCCTCACATCTTACATTCCCATGCAATGAGAAGGACAGTGATGTTACATGAATATCTCCAGGCTAATTGCACTTACATGTCTGATGTTTATTAACAGCAATGCATCAAGGACATGCTCACTCAAAATTAGATAGACAATCCTTGTTTATTGCCTGCCTTATCTAATAAACACTATTCCATCCCAAATCTGGACTTTGAAAGGATATCCACATGCAAGTCAAAATCTGTGACTCAAAAAATTTCACCTTACCTTTTAGGTATGCATTAGAATTTAAAGTTCACCTGTCCTCTTTGCCTAGCTAGATGCATCTCAGTCCTGTAAGGCCTGGAATGTTACATATTCATCCTCCTTCCCTTGCACAATGTCAAGCCAAGAGTCACAAGGATGTGGCATGGTAACTGCTTGAATATCATGGGAAGGAGCAGTGCTTTTTTTTGAAGAAGATCTTAAACCAGATTGGTAATAAAGCAGTCAATGAAGTGGTGTAAAGGTCCTGAGAGAGGTATGAAGTGGGGCAGATATATTTGTGCAGATTTGGGGAAACTGTGGCATAAAACAGACAGGGTCAGGGACAGTTTTGCTCATGCTTACTTTCCAATGATCTGGAAGAATGAGAAAAAAAACTGGGCCTAGACAATTTGGATCAAATGCATTGCCAGCCACAGAATGGACCACATATGCCAGGGGGAAATTAGAAGTGGAAGAAAATACTCTAGAAGGATTAAGAATTGATGGAACAAGATGGATATATGTCAAGCAGCTAGATGCATATTCTGTTGGAACCACCTTCAATCAAGGTACTGCCATACCTATTTTTTTAACTTAGTTAATTTTCTCAAGACTGCCTAACAAGGAGGTAGTGTTAATCAGCCAAGAAACTGAAACAATATCAAATCATTTATCTATTAAAGCACATCTAACTACCTCACATCCTTACAATATTATTTGCCAAAGTGATCAAGCTATTGAATGAAAGCAAAACATGTAAAAGAATCGGCATATAAATTTATATGTGATTTGAAAATATTTACATTTTGTCAATAGGCAGAGAGAAAGACTGATTAATTCAGTTTATGATTTTTTTACTGATCAAAATAACGATCAACAGAAAATCAACTACAGCCAGTTGGAAGAGCATGGGATATTTCACATTTTCCTTCTTCTTCTGCATTATATTTAATGGAAATTAAACTCCCCACATCTGACACTGGAAAAAAGAACCAACCACATTATTTCTGTTTATCAATATGCCATATACTATAAATCAATGACCAACTGAATTCCCAAGATTGTGTAAGTTTTTTGTTTAACTACATTAATGAACTTAGAAGAAACTTAGCTTGAATTTCTGTTCATTACATATGCTGCTAGGGCCAGATTATGACTTTACAAAAGATTTAGGTAAATCTGATCTTCTTATATATATTTACGAAATTGTTATCCAAAATATGACCAATATTTATCCCTCAAAAATGGTCACAATATTTCTCCTTGGTCTTCAGTCTAAGGACCTTTCAGATTTACCTTCTTGTACTTGCAGAATAATTTCAACAATGTGGATCTAATCTGTCACCTAGGTCTAGCAGACAAATTGCCAGGTAGTGTCGTAAGACAGATGTTCCCTTTTTTTATTAGCTTTTATGTTCATTACACTTTTTATATTGGTTCTAAAATAACATGGCAGTATCACGAACAACCACCTTGAAGTATGAAATACAGCAAATGTTCCACAGCAAATAATTCGGCAGCCAAATCCCAACTCTTTTCTTTTTGGTGAATTTTGTATTAAGAGAAAATATTTATCATTTTAATTAAACAGGAAAATTGTTTTGCAATATTCTGTAGTTTATTCAAGAGCATCTGGTTTAATTATCCAAGGCTGGAAAAATGAACTGCTTTGATTGGATGTATTAGTCACAAGATATGGGTAAGAATGCTTCCACTTGGCAAGTATTCCTCCCTGTTACTTTAAAATGTGCTCTTTCAGTAAACATTCCTGAGAAAAGCTCCCCAACCAGCAATGGCCCCATGAGGCCAACATTTAAAGTCACAAACTAGCATATTTCAGAGGTGACTGCACCAAAGTCCCTGTTCAACTAATTCCTTCTCCTTTCCTTTTATACATAGCAGATGGAAAAAAACATGGCATACAGTGGACCACTGAAAGCTTTGCCTCTGCAGCAAAGTCTTCTCTGAACATTACAGACACTGTAAAATCCAGGGTTTTTTGCCACTGAGAACTAGAACAAGGGTGAATCCAAGGTAATTAGCCCAACCACATGACTCCCTTTCCCTGATGAATCCCCAAGTTTCACCAAGGTCAACCACATTCTGGTTCTCTTTAGAGCACAGTAATAAGGCATCTCCAAAATTCCCTCACTCAGGCCTCCTAGGAAACTGTTTGTGGTCTTCTGATCTGTCTAGGCTTATCTAATAGCAGAGATAGATTTGCTGTGTATGAACTTGTAGTGCTCCATGCCTGTACAGGTTCAGGCTATCCAGAGGAACTGAATGCACATCTATTGCTGCCTGGTTGCCACAGAGCCTGCAGATCTGTACAGCATGGACTGCTGGGGAGGGTGATATAGGTTTTGCCTTTCAGATTTTTAGTAAATCCAGGCTTTAAGGTGACCTTCAGATCATGTGTAACTACTGGTGTGGACACAGAGAAAGTGGTGTGCGGACAACACAACATACTGAAGGATCTGGCCTTCTTTGGGTTCGTTTTCTGATTGCACTTGGGTCTTAAATTTTAATGGAAAAAAAAAAAAGAGAAAGGTTTATAAGTAGCAGACACTGAAGAGACTTGGTTTTTAAATTCAGTTAAGAATCAGTCACTATCTAGCAAAGAAAAAAACTTGCTGGTGTTTTACACCAGTTTTACCCTCTGTGATTTTCTGTTTGTTTTATTTCTTTGGCTAAACATTTGTAGAAAAAATAAAGATGAAAATCTTGGAAGGAACTTTTAAAAACAAGAAATGTACTCCACCCTTATTACAACATAATTCTTATTTAGCCAAACATTTTTTCTTTAACAAATGATCTGATATAGACACATATACAAAAAAGGCATAAAAGACCTACACCAGCCAAATATTTTCAGATTAAGAAAAATAATTAGGAGGGATGAAATATGTGAATAGATGAGAGAAGACAAAGAATGCAAAATAAACAAGAAAGTAATACCCTTTCTGTGAAACTAAAGTCTTGCATAATAATTCCTTGAGTCCATGAAGAACTTAGACTGAAAAAAAAATCACATGGGCTTCATGGCAGCTTCCCATTGTGAGGGGATAGTGGGGCTCCTGTGACTAGGCGGGTAAAGAAGGGAATAAGCACGTGAAAAGTGGAGGGGGAAAAGTGAGTAAATAGCCTCAGCCAAATAAGAGCCGCAGGGGTAAACATGTTAAAAGTGAAAGTCACAGTAACCTGCACCTTAACTTTCTGAGATGCTTAAGTGAGAGAAAGGCTTAAAAAAAGAAACTTACAGTCATTTCAGGAAGCTATCAAAGATGTGGCCTTTCCCTGTGTTTATAGCTGGATTTTATTGCTGGAATGGTGTGCTGTTCCCTCAAGGTAAGTGATTTATGCTTCAAGTCTCTTTCCTAGAGCTAAGCTGCTTGCTGGAGGAGTCCCTTGAGGCAGCAGAGTTTTCAACAGAAAGTAGTCACATGCATCACCAGTTCCCTAAAGTGTATATAATTGCCTTTGCTGACCTACAGACAGACAGACATTTAGAGCATACTCTCTCCAAGAATTTCCAGAAGGACTTAAAGCAGGGACCATTACCTTTCCTGACACCCTTCACATTTCCCAATACAATTTTCTTCTAAACCTAATTCAACATAATCTAAGTCCCATGCCAAGAATGCTTTGGTTTACATTAATTTTTTTTCTCATTATAAGCCCTGCTAAAGGAGAGCCCGCTGAATCAGATTTGTTTTCAAAGACTGCTTTGGCTACTGCATGCAGTCACTGGCTGCATAGTAGTGTTCTCTCATGCAGCACAGGGAGTGCCAATATCTCTCAAAACAACGTGTTAAAAACTCATTTTGGAGTAATCCCTGATTTGAATACAAGGGTTTGCACCAAATGACCTACAGAAGTTCTTCCTGATATAAAAGTTTCTGTGACTCTATAATCCTATGGGTCACAATATTGACACAGCAGCGACGAGGGAGAACGGGGCAGAGAACATCTTTCTGTCACCAATATACATTTAATCATGCCAAGAACATTGATGCTCAAACATTACAAGTTTATTTTGTGTATGAAATCCAGAAACTGACAAATATTTTTATGACTGTCATATATTTCCTTTCTCTAAGAAAAATATAGTTAAAAGCATTACTGTAGAATTTTACTTATTAAGAATTACTACTTTTAACATATTTTTTGTCAGAAATAGTATATCTCTCCCTTAGTTTTAAGACTTACCATATCAATTTTCATCACTATACAGATAGCCAACCACAATTAGCCTTATAATGGAAACTGGCTTTACTGCACTTTTTGTTTTGTATCTGTATGAGAATACATACAAAGGAAGTACAAAGGAAGTTTACGCTAACTGAAGTGTAGCTATGACTTTGAGAGAATCCCAGTTTCCCACTAAAGTTATAACATTTGTATTTACTCTATATTAATGATCTGTGAATAAGATTGAAAACCGTGGTTTTAATTGGATGAAGATAAAACTTTCTCTTGTTTAGCAACAGAAGTTAGTGCATCATAATAAAGTTGAATAACCATATCTGAAATCTTCATCATATTTTCTGTGCTGTACAGTCAATAGTGGTGCCTAAGAACAAGAAAAACATAGTCACAGGGTGAGAAATGACGTGCTATTCACTTTATAGTCTAACAGGCTGAGCATCATGCCCCAACATGAACTATGTGCTGAATGGCTTCATGCTCAGTAAGTTACATCCAGTTCTCTTAAACCTAAAATAACTATTGCAACTTTATGCTTTAATAAGTTACACCTGGCAGGCACCTCAGGCTGCAAAATAAAACTTCAGTTGTTTCCTATGACTCCAGTTTTCCTGCCACAACTGGCTTGTTCAAGCCTCTTCCCAAAGTTAGGTTATCGTTACAAGGTGCAAGAAAGAGTTTCTTTGTGTCCTATTGAGTCTAAAATGATACCTTTTTCTTCCTTTGGATACAACCCATGAAACCATATACTTACACCTAGTAATTGATAATACAACACTCTCAGCTGTTTAGTGTCAAATCTCCACGACTCCATTACAAACCTCAATGTCATTTTCCTCTAAAATAGGAAAACCAACAGATTTTAGCAAACAGGGCAAGCAGAGGAGAGTCAAATAAAGAGCTAGGGCAAATAAAATCTCCTTTTAAATATTCAGTGATGTAGAGAACTTTTTTCAAAATTCAGGTACAGTTCACTTGCTGTTTTCCTTCTTCTGTTATCAAGAAATAACAACACCAAACACATACCTGATTTCTGAGGTGTCCTGAAACAGAGAGCATCTGAAACAGTGCTGCTCTACAGACACTCCAGGACAAAACATTTCCAAATGCAGCACTTAGTCATCTTGGTTCAGTCAGCAATACAGTTTTTCCAAGCAGTACATAGGGCTACATAAATCTTAAGTAACAGAATATCAGTCTAATGAGCACTCTGCTTTCACAATATTGCTGAATGTATCTGTTCAGTTTGAGCTCATTTTCATATATATTTTCTATAGCTTTTATAAAAAATAACTGTTCATCTGGACATTCCCCTAATTTTTGTGTATCTCCCTCAAAGTGTCAGGCTTCCTCAGTATCAGTTCAAATGTATCCTTTCAATTCCCAATGTTGCTTCAGTAACTTCAGACTAAATAAATAAAATGCAGCTGGATTTGAGAGACAAAGGTCTTCACCACTGAATATTTAAAATGAAAATAATTTATTCAGCTCAGAACACACAGTTCTCCATTCGCTAAACCTGAGAATTTCTAAATTGCTGCTTTTCCCCATATTGAGATCAAATCTATGGTCAAAATAGAAAAAATTCTCCACAACATGGGATGACTGCTTCTACCAGTTTCCAGAAAAGTGCTAATTTCCCATAACTATTCCTTTGGCTAACTGTTCCTTTGTACAGCATGACATTTATCCAGTTTGATTCCTGAAAATGTTCATCTCTGGTGTTGTGCAAGGCAGTCTTTTTTCTCTATTGAAATATGAAAGTAAAAACATGAGTGAATTTACCAAAATTATATTTCCCTGCCAGTTGGAGTTCATCCAAACAGTGAAGCAATCGGTGTAAATTTATTTTTAGAGTAACAGTTTTGTCTTCTAGGTTTGTCTGTATCTGCATAAATTAAAAATTAATATAAATGTATTCAGGAGTAGATTAATTTTCTCAAGTAACAAAGGTTCTCCAAGGTAGAATACTTGAGAAATAAGCCTGACATTATTTTTACCATTTTGATATAGCAATACCGAAAATACATAATTGTATCCCCAGGTATGGTTATGTTGAAAAAGCTCCATGAATCTTTTAGCTCTTTTTTCAACTGGTTTTTCTTCCCTTTTACAGAGTCTCACTATTAGAAAAACTAGGCTGAATGGGGGTTTTTTTTGACATGTAAAGAAGTCTTTGCAAAAAAATTTCACCAAACCACATCTATGAGCCTTGTGGCAGAGCCAGAAACATCTTCAGATTGCTTCAGATTTTCTTGAAGTCCCATTACTCGATATCCATGTGTCTTCCCTTTGGGCACATTAAATCTTCTCAGGTGGAATTCTTAGCACTACTGAGTTCTGACACCAACCTAACCCATTTTTTCCTCTAAGAGGGGGCATAACTCTAGCTATGAGCATTTTTTTTCTCCTTTCTCCCTCCTTCCTGAAAGGCTCCAACTAATACTGACTACAGAGAATTTTACTGACACATATCATCCTGTAAGTAGACCTTTACAGATTAATGCACAAATGTCTGTGGGGACCTACATTACATTCTGTAGAATATTTCTGTACCTTCTGATACCTTTCCCACTCCTCTAAATGAAATAGCCATTTTCAGTTGTATTGCTTGAAATCAGCTTTAGGATCAGACAAAACATCAGGGTAAAAAAAAAGTTAATTCTACAAAGATAGAGATAGAAAAGGCAAGACAAAATATTTGCTGCCTTTCTTTCCTTCTCATACATGTTTTTACATGCACTCTTGATGACAAAGATGAGCTGGAAGTGACAGGGAGAAACCCCTACAAATGAACTGAAAAACAGGAGATTAGCTCCTGGATGCCTTTATTTGAAGATGCTGAAACTTTATGCCCTACAAGTCTGAGCAAACATCAGTTGCTTCACTGAGATGTCTGCCTTTCTGATTCACAGAGTTGCATCCACAGCTAGGAAATCACAGCTTCAGCCTCTTCGTAAGTCACGCGTTCTTATGAAAGAAGATTTATTTATATAAAAAGAACACATATAATTTATTTTTTTAATAAACTCCCAAGAGTATTTGCCAGGGAACTGTTATGTTAGTACTTCGGTTGTCTTTGCAAGATGATCATTGTAAGAATTTAAAATGTCATAGGATGTTTGCAGGAACAATAGACCAAATTCCTGAGCTGGTGTAAATTGGCGTGACTCCACAAACATCAAAGAAGCAATGCCATTTTCCACCACACCATTAATGTTCACAAATTAAATTGAGGTTTTGTGGTTTACTACATGTCAGAAAACTTGTAGTGCATCTCAAGCCCTCATGAGCTATGCTGTAAAGCTATTTGATTTTTAATAGATCTGCAAAAACAAACTTTCACATCAGAATACTGACCTCAAATGGTGTTTTAACATCAGGGTTAAACCCCACATCTTTAATGGTTCAGGGAATGAGTGAACAAAAGAGGCTAATGGCAAATTCCCTGAAGGACAGGCCAGATTTGTTCCAAATGCAATGCCTTACAACACCTTGATCACGAGACTGTATCTTCAAAATTTCCTGGTTAAAGTTTAATTGCTTTTGTTCTGAACCACTTCCCTCTCTCTGACAGTAAAGTATTACCTTAAGAAGCTCATTTTAGTTTTCAGAGTAGAGATTCCATCATTCTTTTCCTAAAGCATATGAACACTATTCAGCAATAACAACATCTCAATTCCAAAGTTTTGTGTTAATCCCTTTTTGGATCAAAGAAAATCAACATCATATAAATGTAATATATGTGTATGTACAAACACTAGATAGACTATTTATACATTTTTAAATAAAAATTACACAATGAGGAACTATGAAGAATGAACATTTCCAACATAAATTATACATTAAATATATGATAAATTTACATGAAAATAATAACACTTAGAAAAAATATCTTTCATCAAATGGACCAAAATCACTTAACAAACATCCTGTGATTCTCAAAATGCTCCTATGAGAAAATTGCATATGAATAGATCCATTAATGGATCATTTAGCCGTGTGAAATTACTTTTTACATTCAGCCTTGTTAAGAATAGAACCAGCAACAAATAGTTCATAGAATTTCCAACAGGAAAGAGGAGCATAGAGTGGTGAGAGTACACTATGGGAGGTGGCAGAAAAGCAAGGGCCTGAGTTTGAAGAGAGGACATGTCAGTCCTCTTTATGGCAGCACAACAGGCAAGAGAAAGATCTGCCCACACAGCAAGCAAGCTCCTCAGAACCTAGAGTTGCTTGTGCCCAGAGGTGTCTCATTTATCCTTCTGAGAAGTTCCAGGTCTCCTAATTTTCCCAAAAAATCTTGAAATTCACTTTATTTTACCCCTACCTCTGGCTATACAGGCTCAGACAGTATGACTGACAGTCCTTTCTCATTTTTCTTTCCACGCTTTGACTGCTGACTGATAACTACTGCAGAACCTCTGTAGACCAGTTGGAACTGGCTGAGCTGGAAGACTCACCTGAGGTTTTTGTGATGGGTTTTTTCACATAAAAAAAATCCTGGCTCTTGCTCCAGTAGGGATTTAAAAACATTAGATGCATATGCCAAAAATCCATCTCTCTCAAGTGTTAGGGGCAGAAAAGTAGCCATGTCTGATGAAACACATGGTAGCCCAAATCAAGGATCCTGGATGACCTTAACCATTATCTTTAGCAGTCCCTTTCCATCATTGCTAGATGGAATGAGATAAGGATGCTATTAAGTCTTGGTTTCCTTTAGCATATTTATTATGATAGAAAGTTGTGCATAAGTTGTTTTTGCATTAATCCATCACATGTTGGCTTTCACAAATGTTTCAAAACCTGCCAAATGAAAAGAGACTGCTACTATACCAGGCTATAGTGTGGTCTGATATATACTAGTCAAAACACTTTCCAAGTGTACACTTTCATTAATCCTGATATAAAGAAAGAAAAGAAGATTCTTCATCCCTTTTTCTATCTGGAGGAAGTAGAAAATCACATTCATAAATTTACAGCAGAATGGTAGTCACCTTCCATAGCCCTAGCTATGGTATTCTCTCATATCAATAGAAACTGAGTTGATAAAGTACTTGCAAAAAACCATCAGTCTGCTTGGCACTAAAGACAAAGCTAAAAACTGTCCTCTGGAATAGCCCACTCCAAGAGATAACAAGTAGTAGCATGGATAAGAGGCTGCAGAACAACCACTGCCAGGCAAAATCACAGAGTCTGCCACAACTCAGTGAACAGCGTAGATGACACTATTTGATGTTGGTCAGATAGAAGCAAGAAGTTGTTTTTTTCTCTCAAAGCAGTTGTCCCCAAAGTGTGCCAAAGAACTGTCAAAGCTAGTAGCTCTAGTAATGCACATTAATACAGAACTGTAATATTTACAGGCAGTAATACAAAAAGTCTGCATAGGATTTTTTTCTATGTAATTGCCACGAAAATAAGTCTGCCAAGGCAATTTATGTCACTGCAAATACTATTTTTCCTTGTAAATGTTTCTCTCTTGTTTTTCTTTAAAATACATTTGCAGTGAAAGAAAAGGGTGAGAAAAGCTCTTAGTTTTCAGTTCAATAACAAGTAGTTCCTAACAGACTAATGAACAGGGGCAACAAAAATCTGGGCCATTATTCACAACTGCTGCAGCTAAAATGCATCTGCCATCTCTACCAAGAATATTTGGTCTAAAATACATGCATAACGTGCAGGGGTCTCAAAATATATGTATTACCAAAAGATGTATGTGTTCTGTTGGAATATACTAAAACATTTGAATTAATTATATCCAACAAGGTCTTCCAATAAATTAGTAACACATTTTGAACACTATTTGCACTGTTCCTTCTTGTCTTGGAGGAAACTCATTGTGTTTAACTAAGGAAAACATCTGAGATGCCAAAAGTGGTAGTGATTTATGGTTTCACAGTAAAAGTGAAACTTGAATAAAGAAATAATGCATGAGCACTGAGAACATACTCCAGAGATATCATTCAGCTTGAACTTGGAAGACATTTCCTGTCAGTGGAGCGCTCTTCAACACAGAGAACTCTGCAGAGCTGTGGGGTTAAACACAGGAATAACTATATTCCTTTTAGGCTGCTTTTTATTTCATCTTAGCTAGAAAACACACCTGAGAAATGTCTCACACATTTCTACACCATCTTATGCAATGGAAAGAGCATCAGGCCTGACTGCATCATTTGACCTCTGGTGCTACTTTAATACTGAATAAAATGATCGTAATTGAAAACACCATTTGGCAGGTTGCTATTGTGTATTGGACTATTGCCTTAGACACATGTTGCATTTAATTCTCTTGTTCAAAGGTTCTGGTTTCTATTGTGTTTTCATTTATTGACTGCGGAGCAAACACGAGTTGCAGCACTTTCTGCAGGATCCCCTTCACCGCTTCCTTTCAGCAAGGCTGCTGGCTGCAGGCAGCCATGGCCTGGCATATTTTGCATGAGGAAAACTACAACGTACAATGCAGAGTCACTTCAGATTCTACCTTAGAGCAGATGGGGTTCAAAGCCTCCTGACAAATACTTTTAAGCATAACATGGCTCTCCTGCTCCTGATTCAGTTAGCAGTGCATAAACCCTACTTTGCTACATGTGCGTTTACTTGATCAGGTGACTGCTACACTTCCCATTTGACGTCATGAGGAATTCCCACCTCTCCTCGAGTTTTCAGCAGTGGGTCTGTTATCCTTAAACTAGATCTGTGCACCCAGCAATACAAATGTGGTTGGGATCCATCTTAGGCACATCACTGTTGCTGCTGATGAATTAGCCAGGGTATCTTTTACAGAGATCATGCTGTAGTTAAACTTTTTGTCTTGCTGGGCGTGATGGAGCAAATACTTGAAAGAGCATAGTATTTTGAACAGATGATATATGATCCAGCACAGAAGCTTCTTATATTAGGATGGTTTGAACAAAATTTTGAACAAAATACAACCAGAAAATTGAGTTTATATTGGTTTACCCATTTCTTTCTTATAGTTACACCTGTTTTAATCTGGTTCCTGAAGACATAGAGTATGATTTACTGTATTACAGAACCATGATCTTGGTTTCACCACCTTGCTTCTTCTTCTCTTGGAAATCCCCAAGCACTAGTAAAAGGCAATTTCTATTTCACAGAAATCTTTCAAAGTATGTAATATTTCCGTATCATCAGCTGTTGTAGATGCATTGAAACCAGGGGAGTTGGTTCACAGTTTGCTCCTGGTGAGGATCTGACTGCATGTATCATATCCTTTCACAAACTAGCACGGTTTCAGTTCTCTTTCTGTTAACGGCTTCCGTCAGGGGAACAATAATATCAAAACATACAATCCACATTCAAGCAAAACTTTTTATTACAGAACTGAAAACAGCTCAATAGTTCAAACAACCAAAGGATCTGTAATGTTTTCCAGAAAACAAATAATATCATTAATTCAGCGTAATGAAACTCCTCACAGTGATTAGGTTTAAATTAAGCTAATTTTTAATGGCATACGAGCTGCTTTTTTGAAGGAGCAGTTGGTTTATTGTCTCATTTTCATCCACCATGGTGTCACTTCAGAATAAAGACAAGTTTGCACAGAAACACTACCTCTGCATTTTCATACTGTTAAACGCTTGATTTTAATTTTTTATAATACATACTTATCTCTGAATTTCCTGGAATTTTTATGCTTGAGAATAATTACAAGATTCTCATAAGGTAACTCTCTCTCTGTAAGGAACTTTGCAATTCTAGGCCTTTTAAATTTTTCTGTCCTTAAGAAGATTTAGTGATATTTCTTAAAAATCTCTACATCTATGAAAGAGATTTGTATCAGAGCTGCAAAATATATCCTAACTAGTTTCATGTGACAATGAGAATTACAATAATGTGATTAATAAGTGGCATGATCACTTCATCTTAATGAGTTGTTTGTGATGGAGGGGGTGCAAATTTACTTGTAAATTAGGCCATTTTTTGTTGTCTTCTTTAAGACCATTCTTTATTTAATGTTGTGCAGAACTCATGTAAAGTGGGTGTTTGGTGACTCTGTTACTGTTAGCATCTGAGCATTCATTATCCCATCAGTTTTACCCTTTGCTGGGCACACACCTACAAAAAATAACAATTCTGACTCTGCTGGGCCATTAAAGGTTTGAATGGTTGGTTATGTTCCCAGGACTGTTGAAACCAATAGAACCAGCTATTCCACTTAATGGGGATAACTAACACTATTAAAATCAGTGCCATATGAGCCAATACTATTGTTCCCAAGCATATGTTTTCAGATGGGAGCATCTAATAATTTAAAACCAGGCCAGTATGCTTTAACCAGAATATTCTGTAACTCCATGTAGCATTATTTCATTTATTGGAGAGCTGTGACTTTTAATTATCCTCTTTTTTACAAAAATTTCAGCTTTCTGGGGTGAAAAAAAAATCTGTTTTCTTAAAATCATGCACTGTGTACTACTCCAGGCATTGTTTTATTCAAACATCATTCAGGCCTTGACAATGTCAGGTGACCCCCTCCAAAACACTGTTTTATTTCAGAGGTAATACAGGAGAAAGCCTTGTTTTGAAGAGTGCTGGTACTCCACCACAGCAGTCAGCTGGGACTGCTTGCCGTGGCTCTTCTTAACCACCATTTTTAAGATTGTGAGACTTTCAATCTCTTTATTTTAACTCTATAACAGCTCTTAGTGTTACAGAGAGAATTACACTGATTTGGACTTAGTCATGACCTATAAGAGGCTATGATTTTGCTATTTTTGGCAATTCTTCTATATGCAAAAAAAAAAAAAATTCTTTTGACTGCTGCTTCACACAAGGCACACTTTACACAATCATGTTCTGTGGCTCCTGATTTGCATCACTGACATCCTTTGCTTTTCTACAGAATAACCAGTCTCTTTATACTTGTACCATCTCACAAGTCAGAACTTCGCGTATTCAGAGTTGTGTTAGTCTTTGGGTGTTTGCCTTATGATCAGTGTACAATTTAATGTATTCATCCTACAGTTTGATTATATTTTTACCAATGGAGAACACTCCCACCACAGTACTCAAGTCTTTTGCAAGCAACATTCCAGCACCTTGTAAAATTACATTTTTTTCAATTTAAGCTCTTGCCTCCTTGCTTACTGAAAGGCATTTTAGTAGTTGTTCTTACCAACCTTGACAAGAGGCATCAAATGCTTTTTCACAGCCTTGGACCTCTAGCTAGCTATCACAGTCAAATTGACACTGGCCTGGACATTTGCACTTATGACCTTGCACAGACTTTCACCAGTTAACACCCATTTCCCCTGAAATTATGAATCATTACTTACAGAATTAGCAGCTCAATCACTTTTGTCTTTGATGTGTACCCATATAAGGGTGCTGTTAGAGTAGGAAAAAGCAGGCAGGGCTTTGTTTATTTACATCTACAGTTATCCAGCCTCTAAGAGTATCTAAGAAAAGGTAATCCAAAAACTTTAATATTAAAACAGAACAAAACAAACAGAAAAACCCCATGTTCTATAAGAAACTACATTTTTTTTCCTACTTTCAGGAGAAGAATTTGTAAGTAAGGTAACTTCTGTAACCATTTCTGGGTCAGATCTGTTAAAGAGGGAGAAGCTGTCAAGTCCCTCAAAGGCAGGGAGACCCTTCAGAGAGACCCCTAACAAATTAGAGGACTGGGCAATCACCAACCATATGAAGTTCAACAAAGGAAAGTGTCGGATTCGGCACCTGGGATAGGGCAACCCTGCATGTATGGACAGACTAGGGAATGAGACACTGGAAAGCAGTGCCACCAAAAGGGGCCTAGGACTCCTGGTTGATGGAAAGTTGACTATGAGTCAGGAGAGCCCTGGCAGCCAGGAGGGCCAACCCCGCTCAGGGGTGCATCAGGCACAGCACCGCCAGCCAGGCAAGGGAGGGGATTGTCCCCTCTGCTCTGCACTGGGGAGGCCTCACCTCCTGTGCTGGGGATAATTTTGGGCACCACAATATAAAAAAGAGATTAAGCTATTAGAGAATGTCCAAAGGAGGGCAACAAAGATGGTGAAGGGTCTGGAGGGGAAGCCCCATGAGGAGTGGCTGAGGTCACTTGGTTTGTTCAGCCTGGAGAAGAGGAGACTGAGCGGAGACCTCATTGCAGTTACAACTTCCTCATGAGGGGAAGAGGAGGAGCAGACACTGATCTCTTCTCTGTGGTGACCAGTGACAGAACTCGAGGGAATGGCCTGAAGTTTTGTCAGGGGAGGTTTAGGTTGGATATTATGAAAAGGTTCTTCACCCAGAGGGTGGTTGGGCACTGGAGCAGGCTCCCCAGGGAAGTGGTCACAGCACCAGCCTGACAGAGTTCAATAAGCATTTGGACAATGCTGTCAGGCACATGGTGTGACTCTGGGGTATCCTGTGCAGGGCCAGGAGCTGGACTCAATGATCCTTGTGGGTGCCTTCCAAATTAGCTTATTCTGTGATTCTGTGATCTCAGCATGTGCCCAGGTAGGCTCAAATCTTTGCCAAGGCCTGGCTCTCCTCTTCCTTGTGATACCCTCCTGTTGACAAGACTTATTTGATCTCTAGGACATCAAAAGATAACTGTTTGTGATAGAGAGAGGACTAACCTGCCATTGTATGTGCACAGGTCTTTCAGGTCTGGAATGATGCAGACTTGGCATCTGGACAACTCATAATGCCCATCTGAATAAATCACATTAATTAGTTACTGTTACATTTAAAAAAAAATTTTTAAAGCTTCCTTTTACTGAATAGTGCCTAACCTTTGCAAACTAAAAATTTGGAACATAGAACACTTACGTTCCTTCTGCTGAGCAATTTTTCTGTTTATTGATATTAGCTTTCAAATGACAGTACTAAAGGTCTATAATGATCTGTACAGAAGACACTTGGCAAAGGGCTCATTAACAACTGATATGAGCTGTAAAAAAACCACATAAAATGTCAAGCTAATTTTAAAAAATCATGCTACACTGTGGAAGAGACAATTAAACAATAACACACAGCACAGTAAGGTCTGAAAATGAAAATAGCGGAGCGACAGATACTGCTATTATCAAGAATACAGCTCAGCTCCCATAGTCCGTAATAGGAATCAAAATCCTGGAAATGTAAGGAGAGATATAGCAATCCAGCATGAAAACTCAGTAACTGAGGTCCCTGCTTCAGGCATACCATATAGAATGTGCAAGAGGAACACCATCTTCTAACAGAGAGTATGGGGTACCAACCTATATCCCCAATGAAAGTCTGTCTGAAGAGACCTGCAACAGTAGAGCAGGGACTGCTGTAAGCCATCGTGATATCACTGCCAGCTGCGTGGGGAAACCCTGTGACAGAGCAGGAGAGGACAGCACACACACAGTCTTGAGCTGAGTTCATGAAATAAATTCTGACTTAGAAACCTGGTATGCACTCAGATTTTAAATAACTGGCAAGGCAGTTCTAATGTAAATACCTATATTCCCTATATAAAATAATGGAGACCTCCAGATGGGTGACCCTGAACTTGCTGAAGTCTCGATAAATTGGTCAGGCAAAATGGATTCTTTACCACAGATTTTTCGCTTGCATTCCTGGAACTATCCTTCATAAAGCTTTAATTATTTTCCAAAAGAGACAGAAGCATCAAAGAAAGATTGTGAATTATAGAATCATTGAAAAGGGGGATTTTAAAATGTTGATACTTAGTCCTTGCAATTTGAGTGTTAGCTCACATTGTACCCCCAATTGATGTTTCTGGTTTTGTGCTCATAATCCTTTGCTGTAGGCATTTCTTGTTAATCTTGATGAAATGTTGTCGTGGGTTTACCCAGGAAGGGTCAGTCTTGCAAGTGACCTATGGTGCAGGAAGCAGTGCACCTTGCTTCCTGGGAAACAGAGCCAGTGACCAGCTAGTTTTGAGTATTGATGCGTATATAATCCAATTAAAAGTTGTTCCGCCTCCAGGAAAAAACCCATATTTAAGAGAGATACACCTGAGAAAAAACCCTTTTTTCCTGTCCTGTTGCTGCCAGAGAAGCAAGTCCTGTGCTTCTCTCTCTGGTAAGACTGGGCCCTTGCCCTTCCCCCCCCCGCCCCAGAGCGGGGAGGGGGGGAGGTTTGGAAGGGAGTTTGCAGCAGTGCAGCTGAACGTGGGGGAAGACCCGGCCTGAGCTCTCCGGCTGCTGGGCAAAACATGTTAACTACAGCGGGCAGAGCCGGGCCCCTGCTCCGGGCTGGGCAG
>VZTJ01005309.1:316236-327016 GCA_013397795.1 Orthonyx spaldingii
CAGAGATCTTTTTCTCCTGGGCGGCTGCTAGTTGTGAAGCTGAAAACCATAAGAACTGTATTTCTTGTGGAGAGTTCAACATGGTAAAGCAGGAGGAAACTTCTCTCCCTAAATGACCTGAAGAAAGACTAATTTAGAAGTGGTAAGCTGACTGAAAGTTGAAGTGTTGTTTTTTTGTATTGTCATTGAAAAAAAAATGGAGAAGTGGGAAGAGCAAAAGTATTCTGAAAGTTTTGTTCTGGTTCTTAATTTTTTTTCCTTCCTTTTAAGTCTGTTAATAAACTTTCTTTATATTCTTTAAAGTTTGAGCCTGCTTTACCTACTCCTAATCCTTGTCTCACAGCAAAATTAAATAAAATCTGGTAAGTGTGCTGGCGTTTAGCCAAAAACTCAGGTGAACGAACTCAAACCACTACAAATGTCTATATTTTACAGTGCTTCTATCTATCACTTCATTACTGAATTTCTCATATGACTGAGCTGCTTCACAGATGCTCTGAAGAAGTATTTGAAAATTCAGTTAAAGACTTAAAAATGTAGTTCATGTCCCTGAACTTCCACCAAAAGCATGAATTCTGATCTGTTTTTTCACATATATGTGTTGCTTTTTCAGCCCTAATTCATTTAAAGGCAATGCTTATGGACTTCTGTGGAGCTATTGAAAAGTTAAAATGTGCACAATTGGGCTTCTTGTCAACAAAATATCAACCATCTGCTACTGAAACATTAAAAAGTGTGCAGTGAGCCTTCCCTGTGAAAAAAAATGAAGTAGAAATATTAAAGTGTTCATGGTTTGTTGACTTATTCACTGGTTGGAGGTTGTTTAGGGTTTTATTTCGTATGTTTCTTTGCTTAGGAGAAGCAACTACTTGTAAGGATGGGATTGTTTCTTTTGTATGATTGATTTTTGGGGTTTTTTAAATTTCCATTTGAGAAAGAAGTACTTAAAACATAAAAGCAGTGTCTAAACTCCTCAGTCCATTTTTGAGTTTTGAGCAAAACTATGTCACTCCTGAAGTCCCACTGATGTTAAGGGGCCAAATGTCATATCATGAAACCATTTTCTAAAGTCACTTGAGAAAGACTAACGCATGATGGGCTATGACAATGTAGTTATCAATAAAAATTTTTCACTGAACATGACAGAGAAGGCAGATCAGAAAACGAAGACAAGATGACAGAAGAAAAATCCAGCAAAAGAAATTAGTTTCAAAAACAGAGTAGAAGTAGACGCATGGAATTGGACCACTGAGGATAATACGGGAGTTCACCACTTCAGTTGCACCTAGTCATATTGATCCCGCACAGCTGGAGAACAATCAGGTAGTTACAGCAGGCTTTTTATGTACATTGCTATTCACATCCCAGAAGCCTGCAGTCACTTAATACAATAGTGATGGTGGAAATGGGAAAAGAACATTATAGTTACTAAAAAAGAAACCAGACTTCTGAAGACATGTTTCTTTTTTAGTTCAAGGAGGGATTGGACAGTTTTGGGAAGCCAATATTCTAAAACAAGGAAAACAATAATGATATGTCAGCTGTTCTAAGAAAAATGATTCTGACAAAAAAAGTTCCAGTCATGGGAAATAGTCTTGAAACCAGATTCTGTTGTTAGGTTTATTAAAGGTTTTGGTTTTTTCACTTTTTTGACGGATATGTGGAAACTCAAATCCAGCACTCAAACTGCAAAACTTGTACACAAAAATAAATATTGGTGCTGCTGAAGGAAGATATTCTTTAAATAGTTGTATGTCTCAGGCAGACAAAAGCTCATCTTGAGCCTATTCTTACAAGCATTTGCAACACATGGGATACATTTGAGATTTCTTCATAAAGTACAACCAGCATGTTAAAGTGCATTCAAAGTTTGAGCCAACTCCAAAAGCTTTTCTTTTTATGAGCTTCCTGCCAGTTAAAATAATATGTTCTACCACACACACACGTATACCTCTATACACTGTATGTATATGGAACTGGTTTTACATGTCAAAGTATAGTTTTACCTAAATTCTTTTATTATTTTAAGGCATAATTTTAAAATTCTTAATATTGGAGTGAAGATACCCTAGTGGTATATAAACCTTGTTTAATTCATTGATTTGCTCTCTACCTTCATAAAAAAAAAAAGTATAGCATTCCCTTTGAAGCACCACATGGCAATTCACAAGTTGTGCCTTCATTTTCTGGCTCCACTGTTACACTTCATGTATAAGAGTATATCAAATCCTTTTGTTTTATAAAATAGGAATAAGATTTTCCTGTAACAGGAAAAGTATCCAACAAACTCAGACAAGACCACATACATTAAAGCAAAACAAATTTTGTAGGCAATTCATGGCTGTATACAGTGACATCTCTGCTGACACATCCTCCCACCCACTAGATGACTATTTTGTCACAGCCATCTCCTCACTCTCAAACCCTGTTCCAGACAGTGGGAGGGATGCAAAAGGCCATTAGGGGTCTGTGTTCCTTGGAGTTTCTGTAACTTATGTCCTTAGGTTAGAAGACCTAGGCCGTCTTAGGTGATAACTTCCGTGAGTGGTAGACACATAAATTCTTTATAAGTCCTTAGGGTATGGCTATAGCCTCACCATATGTTTGCATGGTGCATAAGGTACTCAGACTATATGGCAATACTGGGAACAGTAGAGAAGTAAAGTAACAAACTTGATAATCAGACTAATTTAGATGTTATTCTCAGCAGCCCACATGGGCCCAAAGAGCACCATTTTCATCTGCTTTAGTGTCTGGCTGGCTCTTCCCTACTTTCTTTCCTGGCCAGAGGGATCAAAGGGCACTTGTTGAGACTCAAAAAGTCACTGAGTTAGTTAAAACCAAGGCTATAAAAAGGTATTTTCTTGCAGAGTATGTAGAAGAAGAGTTATCTATAAGCACTTCCTCTTTCTGATCCATCTGTCCTAATCACTTTGAGATTTGTCTATTTATAAAGCTAATAATTCTATTAGATAATATAATAAAAACTGCTTCTTTAGTCATTTTCATTTAGGTTGTCATAAACAGCAGGTATACACAGAACTAAGCTCTGGTCAACTTGTCCCACTACACACTCATTTTGGATTTTTATCTTTGGTTTTTCTCTTTCAATTTGCTACTGAGGCCTCATAACAATTTGCAATAGTGAATTAGGCATAATTATCACTGAAATGTAGTCACATATATAATGGCTATACAGGTCACACTTGGTAGTAAAAGTCATAAGTAAAACACCATACTAGATTCTGCTCTTAGTTTCACCAGTGAATTTAAACTCATCATTTAGTGGCTTGGAGAAAAGCCCTATTACTTTTCATATGCCAGAAGACCTCCATTGCAATGTAGAGGCCTTGGATATTCTTGTCTGCTTTCTGATGTGGTGCCTTAAGGAATATTGAGTCCCTCGCAGCTGTGGACTGTCACTTATGCCCTGCTGGAGAGTTACGAACTACTTCCTACCAGGGAATATTTTAACACTCTTAACACTTTCTCTATTAAGTACACCCAGTTTTCACCAGCAGCTTCAACTCTGAAGGTGCACTTTCCTGAGGTTCATCAGGAATTCTGCTCTGCTCTGGTTTTTTCAGGTTTTGGGAAACTTAAGCCTTTCCATATTGGAAGTATAATTTTTTAAAAGTATACTAGCTTAAGAATGAAGCAGGAAGTTTGTTCTAGTAAAGAGATTTTTTTGTTCTTATTCTCACTTGTTATTTGGTTTTCAGTTAATTAGTAGCATAAATATTTATGGTTAGAGACTTCTAAATTATTTGCAACAAAAGTTGTCCTTGGTTACCCCTTAGGAAGGTGGGCAGCACATTCTCATTTCCCCTAAAAAACTGCAGATGTTGTCTGCCCTTTTGTTCTAGGAGGAACTTTCTCCTCATTCATGTGGTTTTGTTTTCACACTGAATTTTCTGCAAATGTAGCTAATTAAGGCCTTAATCTCTGCCTGGAGTCCTATGACCTTCTAGGTGGTCAGAGTACTTTAAGATTATTAAAATATTTTATGAAATCATGTGCTGTTAACAGCGCTCATTATGGTTTCAACTCCAGACCCTGAGCTGCCATTTAGTTGAGCTGTGCCTGTACTGCAGTGTGACCTGTCATACACTTTCTGTCTCCTTACCAAGGATCGTGCAAAGTGAACCTTCCTACCCACACACTTGGATTGCCATTGCATAAAAACCAAAACATGGTTGTTCCACCCAGACCCTGCTGCGGCCCAAATCTGAATCTGAGAATTTGGGACAAACTGTTAATAATATGAATAATAATCATATCATACCACCTAGGTGATGTGAGTAAAGTTGAATTACATAATGGAGAACCTGAAAATGCCAATGGACAATGAAATTCTCAAGATGCAGTGGCATTAGCCTTCATACTCTACTGTAGCATGCTGATACCATGTTGATCTTAACAGTAATGTTCAATTTAGAAAAGCAGAGGGGTTTTTTGCATTTCACAATCAAGGATCTAATCAGTGGGGCTTTTATGGTCACTACAAGGGCATATTATAGCCATTTGCATCGTCGTTGTGCCTACTCTACCTTAAGTACAATATTGTAGAATTGAAGCTCCTTGTCAAAATCTGATCTGGCCAAAATGAGCTTTCCTCCAAGAGTCTTCAATCCTTCTAATTAATTTAATTTTGCTTTTTGATGCCTTGTTTCCTTTTTGGGTGCTAACCTGACAGTTTTGTTTATAGGTTGTTCTACCACCTCAAGGTTTCTGTCCTTTCTATGGCCTTATTTTCTATGGTCTTTCATGTTCAAGACTCTGAGTTTTCCAGTGTTTCAACAGTAATATAGTCTTTACGTCCACCTTACTCAATTGCAGCACCTAAGTTCCTTCTTTTGGGCAAGTATTTCTTCTCACTCTGTCAAACACTCTTTTCCCTTCCCTTCCCCCTCTTTGGCTACTTAATTTAATCTATTTTTCAGCAATACTTTTTTCCCCATAACTATTCTATTTCTGTAGTCTCTTCCTCACCCTGAACACAGCAAGACAAAGTGTAGTTCAGGACAGGCTTCTGTCTTGAACTTTTTTTTTTTTAATTCCCTGGAAATAAATCAGAAAACTAGCAACAGAAAAACCTTTTTTCCCTCCTTCCCCAGAAAATAAACACCAAACAGCTTCTAAGACAGTGCTGTACCGTTGGCACAGATCTTCCTGGTAACTAGTTCTTGGCTGAAAAAAAATTGCACTCCAGGTCTGCTTCCGTTGCCTAAACATAGGCATCTAGTACTGTTTCAGACACCATAGGAACCTGGCTTCCAGCTACTGAATGCTCAGACGGCCAAGGTTTCTCATAAGTCCTGTGTCATGCCTGCCAGCCCTATGATGATGTTTTGGATAGTCTAGGGCACCTCAAATGGTACTGAACTCCTATATTTAGGCGTCTGGATCATTTCTGCAGGAGCACAACCATTCTGGGATTAAATAAATCACTCTCTGGAAGACACATCCTCTCCATTGACTAAAGAGGGAACCTAAACTACTTGTTTATGTGCTTAGTCTTCAGACAGCTATGCATGGGTGAGAAGTACACCCTGAAACTATGTCTACCCAGCAAAACAATGCATGCCTGTGGCAGATGTCTGCCTTAGCAAGCCTAATCTTGGCCAGGTGAGAACAGAGAAGACAACATACTGTGGAGCTAGGATCTGAAACTACCTATGCCACTGGCCTAGATCTTCCTAGGGAGCTCATAGGCTGGCTACTACCATGTTCTAGAGCTGATACTACCACTTCTAAACAGCTACCATGTAACAGCTGCTGTGCAAGTTTAGGTTAATCAAAGTATGATAGCACAGGGTGCCTTGGTTTTCCTTATTGATACATTGTAATGACTTAGCTTTCTCTAACATAGTGCAGTTTATTTGAATATCATACAGTCATCTTTTTCTCCGTGATTATCTTCCAAAGTTTTTTTTCCATTTGTTTTTTATTATACTCATTTGCTTTCCCAGACTACCCATACCACTTTACTCTCATTCATTCCCTGTGAAAGCAGTCTAAAACTTCCTGCAATAACATTCTCAAAGCATAGTTATTCAAAAGATCTTACTACCAGAGTCATTGTAACTACCCTATCAATATAGGGTAATTGTCCAGAGAAGTTGTGGATGCTCCATGCCTGGAAGTGTTGAAGACCACATTGGATGAGGCTCCGAGCAATTTGATCTAGTGGAAGGTCTCCACAGCAGGGGGTTGGAACAAGATGATCTCTGAGATCTCTTCCAACCCAAACCGTTCTACAGTTGTATGATATGACAATTGTACACTGCAGTGTTTGGGATGATAATTGAGGAATTCTGTAGCAATTTTCAATAAGAGTGGTTTGTTTGTCAGTTTATTATGTCCTTTTATTGCCACAATCACATCTGCAAACAATAATTCTTCTATTTTGTCCTCTGAGTGTTCAGTTATGGTTCATGAAAAGCTACCATTTTATTTCTCTTTTCCCACTGCTCCTATCTTATAAACTGCTCCATTATTTAGATGGTCTTTACTCGTCTTATTTCCACGTGTGCCCCCCAATATTGTACACAACAGCAATTCCTCTGAAAACAGCTATTCCTCTTGCTAAATGCTAAGTGTTACAACAGGATTTTAGTCAGAACCCTTTAATGCTATGTTCATAAGATTTTTTTTATTTACAAAAAGACTCTCAGCATTATCAGTCACAATCTCTGTATCAAGGCATACAGAAAAAGAGGACATGCTGGAGATTGGGTTACACCCCCAAAACTGTCAGTGGTAAGCCCGTGTGAGCTGGATCCCACTCCATCTCAGGCAGAATTATTTGTTTCCACTGAGCTGCAAATTCTTCCCTCATGCTGATACATGAGTGAAAATTGGACAATCAGGGTATATTTATACCCTACACAGAGATGTCATAGCTTGGGTAAAAACCTAAAAGTATTAGAGCAAAGACTTAGAAAGCCTATGGCCCAGTGCTGCTGTTTGTCAGAAGTTATGTTCGAATCACGTCTCAAATAAGCTGAAATGGAAAACAGTTCAGAAACATGGAAACACAGAAATGGGCTGAAATGAAGTGAGGCTCAGGAATTTTCTTCTGACTTGTTATTATTATTTGCTGAGTAAATTCCAAACAAATTGCAGAGTAGCATCAATAGGAAAGTATTTGTGATTTACTGACAAAAACATGGTTGCGTTGATGGAAACTCTGACTTAACCTTATAAAATAACTCATTTCCAGAAGCCAGTATTTTCAGCTGATGCATACCTTTGCTCTGCTGAAGCCCAGTTTCCTTGCTAAAGTCACTGAACTCATTCTTCAGCCTGGGGAAACATAAAACAAAATGAAACAAAACAAAAAGGAAGGAAAAAACCTCAGGAGATAAAAAATGTATCTGTGACTGCTTAGCCGTGCTTCCTGTACCTTTAGTTTATGCTGTTCAATACCTGTAAACTGCCCTGAACCAGAATTAACAGTTTGGAAATGTTACTAGCATTTAAGCCATTGTTGGCAGTGCAATGGATAAGTACTATTCAGGTCCTGTTCAGGTACTGAAAGCAAAAGAACTGTCAGTGTTGTGCAGTCTCTGCTGACCACCTTACTCAGTTGGCCCAGCAACATCTACTGACACTGTGCTCTCCAGTAAAGTGAGACCAGCCAAGTTCAGAGTTTGATTAGGAGGCTTAGACTTCACTGAGGTGAAGAGGAAGGAGTCACTGAAAACCATGAAAGTTAGAAGTGAAAAAGTACATGAAACTCAATTTAGTTACCAGCTTTATTAATAACAATTCTTCCAGTACTCAAAGTTGAATTCAATCAGAAAGTAAGAAATTGAGTTGTTCGTTATGGGCTGACTTCAAATATGCACAGTATTCTGCAAAACAGGGTTGGTTTTTCTTGGGAAGCCTTGAGCCTTAAACACATCAAACCTCTATCGGCAGATGACTCCAGAGGTGAAATCCCCACAACGGGACTTGATGGAGAAGCTCTCTAGCTGCCACAGCATACTGAAGCATACATGCAAAGTATTTGTGTTTAAAGTTCACCTGTAGACCTAACTGAGCCCACTCTGAAATACAGACCTAAAGTAGGTGAACAGATATTTTCTGAAAGGAATGAGCTGCCACGTGTTTGCTCCATCTTTATACCAGTCTAACTCTAATAGCCTAGTTCAACTGCAGAAATACATCAGATTTAGGCTGATTTTTCAGATTAACAAAACTGGTATAGACTGTACTAAACTCCTTCAATATTTTAGTTTTGAAGGAAGGAAGGAAGGAAGGAAGGAAGGAAGGAAGGAAGGAAGGAAGGAAGGAAGGAAATTACCATTTATATTGGTTTGTTCTCAGTAACCATCTATGAGGAATACCTGTGTAAGGTACTGAAATTAGTAGAGGTTTTCTGGGTTGGATTTTGTTTGGGTTTTTTTTTGGGGGGGTGGGGTGGTAGAGGGAAGAAGGCAAGGGGATTGGTTTCCAAAGATGTGACTGTATTGTTTATCTGATATCTGCCTGCAAACCCTATTTCCAAATGTGTTTTATTTAAAGGAGGCATTCTAGACTCAAAAATTCTACAAACTGAATGTGATGTTAGGGAGAAAGACCCCAACTTGCTTGTCTCTACCATGGAAAGACAGTCAGAATTAGTTGTATTCTGCCACAGTTTCAGAATCAGACACTGTAGGCGTTTGCCAGCAGCCAGACCACATATGAATTGTTTCACATGCTGTCTTTGACCGCTGAAGTGTCCAAAGGACAAAAGACAGTTCATAGGAAACTGAACTTCATTAACTTTGCTGCTCACAGAATAACTTGCTGTTATAAACTGGAAGACAAAATTTAGAGAATAGGGGAAAAAACAATAAGAAAGGGAATTATATGGTCTGGCTTCAGAACAATGGTCCAGTTAGTAATTTTAAACAGATGTTCTGTTCTCAATAGCTCATAAACAGATGAAGAAGGAAAGGGGAAACTTGTACTTGAAAAATAGTAGATCTCTGTCCTAACACGTTGGTTCAGATGCACACTTGAAAATTTGGATATCAATCCATTGGATCCACAGCACTGGTTTTAAAGTCTCATAAAAACACCTTCTTTTAGCTGTATTTCAAATTCAGTCCATTTCTGGTATCAGCTGAATTGCAGAATTGCTAAGACTTGAACACAAAACACGGGAAGAGTTAAATTAATCACTCTTAGACTCTTTTTAAAAAGTTGTTTTTATTTAAACATTTTGGGTTTTAAATTGCCCTTTTTTACAGAACCAATTTTTCCTTGAAAGAAGGAGTTTCAGCTATGCACTGATGCAACTGAGGTGCCATGGATTTGATTTAGAAGTAGTATTCCACAAAGTTCACTGGAACTGGGAGTGGACAAAGTGTTTATCTAACAACAATTTCAACCAAGTATTAAGGTCCTTTCTTACTTTCAGGCAGCAGATTTTTGAGTGGATAAATTATTCATTTGGGGAGGACAAGTTAAATCTGATGAGACTTGAAGTCAGCAAGTGATTTTCTCAAGTCCAATGTTCTGGCAATCGAGCACACACTCCCTCCTTCTCAGACAGAGGGACTGCAATAAGCTGCCTCAGCAACTTTTAGATTTTCTTCTGAGTAGAAAAGGAGGAATGCAAGGAGGCCTCCAAAGCAGACAGGGAATCAAAATTCTCAGGCTGCACTGTGTCTCCTCTCAGAGGACTTCAGTCCAGATGCTTGCCAAAACAGATCTGTTTGGAAATGTTACTTTCTTAAAGAAAACGGTAGTCCTATGACACCAAGCACATAGGTTAGGTGAACCACCCCTTACATAATTCTTTGTTTTGTGTGAATTCCTCTAGTAATTTCATCCACAGATATATTTTAATCTGTTAGTCTAATTTTGTTGGGCATCTTGTGGCAGATTTTCAGCTTCTCTATGTGAATCTATTACACATATTAATCTATTTTGAGTAGTTCATCTATGAAGAAAAGTAGACAATGACTTTGATTATTCAGCTTGGACCCACAAAGCTGTGTTTCACATTTAGTCTGTGAACTATGAATTCTATGGGATTATTCACAGGGTTGAAATTAAGCATATGCTTTCATACATTGTTGATCAGAAACTGGAGTTATGGTTTATCTGTGCCAAAATTCATATTTGTTCCCTTGAGGAAATAGAATAAACTACAAACCTTACATCTGGAGGCTAATTTGAGCTTCCTTCAAATTCAGGAAACTAGGAGGGGATTTTAATACTCCTTATTCACTATTATAGAAATCTATTGTCTGTTAAAGGTCACGTATTATTTTCCCATCTTTCCCATGCTACTGCAGTTAGTAGAATTTATCCACAGTGTTTATGACAATTTTATCCATAATAAGATATTGTCAATAACAGGAGTAGATGGAAGTTTTTAGAATTTAAATTAGCAATCAGAATTTAAAAAAGAAACATTTCTTTTGTATCATAGATATAAAACTAAACAGTTGTAAAGCAGAGATTTCATTTTCTTTCATTTAATCCAGAAATGCTTAGATATAGTATCTTCTATATTATGTTTTTAATCAGCTTTTACAAAGAAAAATTCAGGGAAACAATATCAACTAAGATAGTAAGAAACAAATATTAGTGAGTGGCATGACTAAACATCCATCATATTATGAAAATATTATTGAAGAATATTTAGTATCCTTTTCCTTTCCTTTCCTTTCCTTTCCTTTCCTTTCCTTTCCTTTCCTTTCCTTTCCTTTCCTTTCCTTTCCTTTCCTTTCCTTTCCTTTCCTTTCCTTTCCTTTCCTTTCCTTTCCTTTCCTTT